>JANIMW010021766.1:0-36923 GCA_024582635.1 Todiramphus saurophagus
AGAAAAAGAAAAAGAAAAAGAAAAAGAAAAAGAAAAAGAAAAAGAAAAAGAAAAAGAAAAAGAAAAAGAAAGAGAAAGAGAAAAAGAGAAAGAGAAAAAGAAAGAGAAAAAGAAGGAAAAGAAAAAAAAGGAAAATAGAGAAAGAAAAAAAAAAAGAAGAAAAAAATTTAAAGTCCATTTTAGAAAGAATTTTGTTAATATGAGAGGTATGAATCATAATTCTTAAACTTTGGCTCTCATGTTATAAAGGAAATCATGTCACCAGGGCAGCAAGGTATATTTTTCTAGCTGATTTTTTCCAACTGGTATTTCCAGAATGTAGCTTTTAAACAGTCATTACATCTAGTGCAGATATTCAGTGTTTGTATTACTGGACCTGGGAATGTTTTCCAGCTTCCAGTTCCAGGTACAAAGTCCATGCAAGGTCCTAGAACACTGCAGGAACAATGCCTGCTGTGCTTCAGCCACTGACCAGGCCCAGCACCCTGACTCGCAGGTAGTTAAGTCTGTAAAGACCCCAAAGCATCAAAAGTCACACCCTGGCAATGCTTGATGCAGTCATAGTCCAGCTTCATGACTCACATATACTTCTTTTGTAGCTGTTTGTCTTTTTTTTGTTTGAACAGAAGTTCACAGAGCTATGCAAATCACTGATTTTTCAATTTGCTGACCTAAACAGAAACCTGAATTGAATTACAAACAAACAAGTAAAATCGATTTTTTTCTTGTCAAATGAAAAGCTGTAAGAGTAGTTTGGATGAAACTACAAAATTTCTTGAAATGAAGAGAATAATCATTAAGCTGTTGAAAATACAAGCTTAGTGATTTCAAGCTGAGAATGTTATTTTGTGAATGTTTCCTTTCTAGAAACATTGTTCTGCTACGGTTGTCTTGGTTTTTTTAGAAAGGAAAAAAACTACTAACAAATCAAGGCAAAAATCAGCAAATACTTTCAGTTGCCCCCAATTTTAGCATGCCCTTTATTCAACAGTTCCACTCAAGGTTCACAGACAGATTTTGCTTTTGACTTGAGATCCTAGCTGCTACCTAGCAGTACCAAACTGAGCAAGACTGCTTCAGAAGTGTGGGCAGACCCCTTGTTGTCACAGAATCACAGAATGGTAGGGGTTGGAAGGGACTGTTGGACTTGTACCATCTAGGTCAAAGCAGGCTCACCTAGAGCAGATTGTCCAGGAATGCATCCAGGTGGGTTTTGAGCATCTCCAGGGAACGAGACTCTACAGCTTCTCTGGGCAGCCTGTTCCAGTGCTTTGTCACCCTCAAAATAAAGTTTTTCCTCATGTTCAGATGGAACCTCCTGTGTTCCAGTTTCTGTCTGTTGCTCCTTGTCCTGTCACTGGGCACCGCTGAAAAGAGTCTGGACCCATCCTCTTGACACCCACCTTTTAGATATTCATAAGCATTGATAAGATCCCCTCTTAGAAGGCTGAACAGCTCCAGGTCTCTCAGTCTTTCCCTGTCAGAGATGCTCCTGTCCCCTGATCATCTTCATAGCCCTCTGTTGAACTCTCTCCAGTAGTTCCCTGTCTCTCTTGAACTGGGGAGCCTATCTGGACACAGTACTCCAGATGTAGCCTCACTAGGTCAGAGTAAAGGGGGAGGAGAACCTCCCTCAACCTGCTGGACACACTCTTCTTAATGCGCGTCAAGATACCATTGGCCTTCTTGGATGCAAGGGCACAGTGCTGGCTCATACAGGTCATTTTCTGTGGATCTGATTTCCAGCAGGTCAATCCCTAACCTGTACTGGTGCATGGGGTTATTCCTCCCCAGGTGTAGACCCTACACTTGACCTTGTTGAACTTTATTAGGTTTCCCTCTGCCCAATTCTCCAGCCTGTCCAGGTCTTGCTGAATTGTAGCACAGCCTTCTGCTGTGTCATCCACTCCTCACAGTTTTGTATCATCAGCAAACTTGCTGAGGGTACACTCTGCCCCTTCTTCCAGATCATTGATGAATACGTTGAACAAAACTGGACTTGGTACTGACCCCTGAGGAACATTGCTGGCTACAGCCCTTAGCTAGACTTTGCACCAGCCATCACAACAGTTATACAATGTTGTTATACAATGGTTCCAGTGTTATCTCATGTTTCTGGCTTCCTGAAATTGATCCATCACTGAAACAAATTACTAAGCCTTGCAGTGGAGAAAGTCTCAGTGCTGTAGAACATGGCAGACACCCAAACAATTATGTCATCTTGTAACATAAATACAGCTGTGCTCCACACACATGTGCTATTTTAGCCATGTCACCTAACCAGCAGTTAGATATATATGTATGCAATCTATCAGAGGAGGAGCCAAAAGATTGCTAATATTTGATTTAATAATTTGAACTGAAAAGCCACAAGAAATAAGAAAGAAAAGAATGTCTGTGAAAATGCCACATTTACAGGGATAAATTTTCATATTACAGAGGTTGACTATTCTTGGATAATCAAACATGCTCCACTCTTACAGGAAGTGGATTCTTTGCTATTTCTCTGTGACAAAACTGAAAAAAATAAAAAAAGGAGTGAGCTGGAAGAAAATTCTCAGATACATCCATATGGCTTTGATCCCTTAGGCCTCATTTCCAAAGTAAGCTGAGAACTTTAAACATCAGGTGCTTTCAGGAATTGGGACTATTTGTTTTCAGATAAATCTCTGAATTTCTAGCACTTGACAAATTGCTAAAGGAAACAAAGACCTAAATGAGATGTGTATCAGAGATATGGCTCAATTTTGTTTCTCAAGTAATCAAGCACATAGACAAATCTAGATGAATTGCTGGAAGTCACTGTGATACAGTCAGAAAATAAGGAAAGAATAAATAAATGTGCATTTCAATAAATTTTAAGCAGTATACTTGTATCAACACATATATTATATACATTGAATGATATATATACTGAAGTATCAGATATTCTAGCTGACTTTGCTGTTGTAGATACTTTTGTACTGAGGGAACATAGAATAGCTAAATAGATTAGTTAAAGAGTAGCAGTAGATAGGTAGACAAGGAAGATGCGATTCTGCTTCATTTATTGATGAATCATATGCTACAATCATATTTCCTTGATGAGGGTTAGAAGCTAGCCATACTTCTATGGTGATACAAAAAAAGGACACTCTAATTTCCTACTAAATGTCATTCAATGAGCAATTTTTTTTTTTTAATAAAACAGTCACACAAATTCCTGAAGTAATCCAGACCTTACTGTAAAAAGTAGGGAGTTTACATGACAGTTACTTACATTTATTTTTATTTTATATAATGTTCATTTAATAATCTGATTGATGAGATGGTTTTGATGGGAAAAAAGAAAAAATCAAGTAGCCTGGATGAGAGATGCAGAAATCTTATTTACCATTAAGTGATGGCAGCAAGAACAAATGTCTCTGAAGTGATGAAACAGAAAGCTAAAGATCTCCTGGAGGAGCTGACAAGAACTTATAATTTGATTTCACATGATGAAGAAAGAAAACAACATTCATGAAGAAAGATGAGCTCTTTTCTTCCCTAGGATCATGAGCAGAGCATTTATTATACATAGGACTATCAAGTATATTTTTAATAAGTATTGTATTTGTAGTCACCGAGATTAAAACTAGGGAAATAAACTGACCCTGCTAGATCAGCAGATACATGGAAACATCAGGCAATACAGTTGAGTTCTCCCTCTGCTGTTAGCTGTTGTGTGCCCTTTCCCACTTAAGAAGGACTGGCTGCTCTAGAAAATATGATGTGTCACCTGTTGTGGGAAGCCTCAGCTTGTCCGAGGGATTAGAATGTGAGTTAGATAAATAACCTTGAGTGAACATCTGTGTACCCTTGAAGAGGCCAGAAAGTCCTGAGAAAAGAACCATCAGTTCACAAACAGAGAGAGCTTACCAATGTTATAACAGAAAGAAAGAAGCACCCAATTTTGGACAGGTGGTCTTGGATTAGGCCAATCAGGTGTGTGTGTGGGGGGGCTGTGTGTGTGAGACGAGTCCGTCTCAACAATGACATACCGAGCTATACCACGACAGTCACTGAACACAATGTGGTCAGTATTCATAAAGATTTTTGTAGCAGTCATATCGCAATGAGAGTATTTTAATCTTGGAAGCAGAAGTACAGCAAGGCAGTTTATTTACGTCTTTTCAGGGTGGTTAGGACCAGGAGCAATCTAGCACAAAATTGGTGAAATGAAATATTTCTATGATGCTATTAAAAGGAATTTGATGGAATCCTTCTCTCTTGGTTGTTGACAAGAATCCACATCATAAAACTCTCCTTGAATCATACTAGTCTGATACCTTAGTCCAGAGAGAGGACAGCAGCGCAACACAGGAAAGGAACTCAAAGGGCCCACAACGTGTTGCCCTCTCTGATTAGAAAGAAGGTCTACTCAGCTTGGCTTGGGGAGGTAAGGCTAAGGCTTACAAGAGGTAAGGCAGAGTCTAGAGGAACATACACAGCTGCAGCTGCATTTGCATCAGTTTACCTAGGGGGAAATGACCTGATGATTCAGGCCAGTGCAATAAAATCTCCTGCTGTTCTGTCCTATATGCTAGTACTTTAGTTTTTGTTACCATTCGAATTCTGCCACAGTGGGAAGCTGCTTATGCTGCATATTATTCTTGTGTCTGCCATGATTATAAAACATCTGCCTCCTGAGGTTTCTTTTACAAGGAAGAATTTCTTTTTAAAAATAATTTTAAAAAAGCATTTTAGATTATGTTTAAACAAAATCAAACCTGTGAGTTTGTGAGCCGCAGCCACTACAGCAAAAGGAGCTAATTTGTTTTTCTCATCCGGAGCCTCATGCAGTGTCATTTTTCTTTTTCACTTCCCTGTGCTGTTTGAAACACCAGTTTACAGCACAGCTCATAGGCTTTACAAACGTACTTTCCTTCAGAGTCTGGTGTGTACTCTCCTGAGGCTCTCACACAATTACAGTAAAAAATAGAAGCATCAATTGCAATCTTTTCACACAGCATGGTACTACTCCTGCTGAGGTTTTAATTTGTCCTGAGACTGTACGTATCAGCAGTTTTTCAAAATGATATTATAAACTGATATTTCATTCAGCCTAAAATTCAGGTTATTTTCTTGTTGCACCAAGGTTTCCCAGACACTGAAATCAGTGTGGTTCTCAAGCCTGAGGGCAAAGGGGTTTGCAGTTTAAGGATTCAAGAGATGCCCAGACTGGTAGTAATGGAACTCTGCCAGGCCAGTGAAGCAGCAAGGGGCTAAAGACTTTTCTGTGCACATAACACTACCACCTCACAAAGGAAGCAGCAGAAAGCATTACAGTTAGATACAGGACTATACTATATTCTGGGATATGGGGAAGAGAACAAGGATGGAAACTGGTGGAAGAAAGGTGGAAAAAATCTCCTACCTGTTTCTCTGTATGTTGTCTTTGCTATCTTCTCTAATCCAAATTTTTCAAAGTCCTCTCCTGTTCCCTTCAAAACCAGCGGGAATTTTACTCTACTTACAGTGACAGAAAAGCTGCTTGAAACAACATCTATTCAACTAGTGGGAAAATTTGTATTTACATAGATTTGCATTAGATTGCATCGTCACATTTGTTTTTAATAAAACGAAGAATCCCTCTTCTACTAAAGCTGGACATAGTTTATCAAATATATCTAAAAATCATAGTTCAGATGAATCACTACATATTACAAGTTAATCATAGTGATTCTAAGCAGGATCTGAAGAAAGCCACATCATGAAATATAATCATAAATGCTGAAAAAAAGTGACATTGTTGATTTTCTTGACATTGTTCATTTTCTTTACATTGTTGGTTTGCTTTACAGGGCAATGTCGAAAGGTTCCACAGGTTAACATTTCACTGAGAAGTGATACGACAAAGTTTACTCAT
Source organism: Todiramphus saurophagus (assembly GCA_024582635.1). NCBI lineage: Eukaryota > Metazoa > Chordata > Aves > Coraciiformes > Alcedinidae > Todiramphus > Todiramphus saurophagus. The sequence continues at coordinate 5,888 of JANIMW010021766.1, forward strand.
ATTGAGTATTTGACTACAGCAACAAGTTTTCTAAGGCTAAACATTGTTAATGGAGAAATTTTAAAATTGAGGATTTCTTTATATGACATATAAAAATCAAAGATGACCCTCAGCTAGATCAGAGAGCTGGCAGAGCTGCTCACCAAGCCACTTTCCATCATTTATCAGAAGTCCTGGCTGACCATCGAGGTCCCAGTTGACTGGAGGTTAGCAAATGTGACACTCATCTACAACAGAGGATCTGGGGAACTACAGGCCTGTCAGGCTGACCTTGATGCCATGGAAGGTTATGGAGCAGATCATCTTGAGTGCCGTTGCATGTCACATAAAGGACAACCAGGCCATCAGGCCCAGTTATCATGGGTTTATGAAAGGCAGGACCTCCTGACTAACCTGATCTCCTTCTACAACATCACCCCCTTAGTGAATGAGGGAGAATCTAGAGATGTTGTCTAGCTGGACTTTAGTAAAGCCTTTGACACCGTTTCCCACAGCATTCTCCTGGAGAAACTGGCCGCTCATCACCTGGATGCGTGTACACTTTGCAGGGTAAAATACTGTCTGGATGGCTGGATCTAAACAGTGGTGGTAAATGGAGTTAAATCCAGTTGGTGGCCAGTCATGAGTCGTGTTCCCCAGGGCTCAGTATTGGGGCCTGTTCTGTTTAATATCTTTATCAGTGATCTGGATGAGGGCATCCAGTGCACACTCAGTAAGTTTGCAGATGACAGCAAACTGGGTGGAAATGTTGAACTGCTTGAGGGTAGGGAGGCTGCAGAGGGTAGGGATCTAGACAGACTAGGTAGGTGGGCCAAGGCCAATTCCATGAGTTTCAATTAGGCCAAATGCCGGGTTCTGCACTTGGGCCACAACAACCCCTGGCAGTGCTACAGGCTTGGGGAGGAGTGGCTGCAAATCTGCTCAGCAGAGAGGGACCTGGGGGTGTGTCATGGGTTAGGATAGGATAAGGTTAATGTTCACCAGAAGTGAGGAGGGGGGGGGTCACAATCAAGGATAGACAACAGAACCAGACAATATTCTATTCAATACTATACTGACATCACGCCCAGTACGTAAGGGTGGGAGGTGGGTCAGAAAAAGTGCTTTGAAATGGGCTGGAGGGTTTTGAGCTGTGCATCGCAGTTCCATTTTCTCAATTTGTTAGGTCTCACTTCTTTGTGTGTATCGTTTCATTGCTGTTATTGTTGCTGTTGTTTGTTGTTTTCTCCTGTTGCATTGTTGTATCAAAACCTCCTTATCTCTACCCCCAGGGTTTTTGCTCTTTTCTGCCTCTTCTCCTTCTTGTTTGGGTGGGTGGGTGTGTGGTGGTGAGCGAGCAGCTGCATGGGCTTGATTCTAAACGATGGTTGGGTATTGACTGATAGCTGGCTGAACATGAGCCAGCAAGTGTGCCCAGGTGTCCAAGAAGGCCAACGGCATCCTGACCTGTATCAAAAATACTGTGGCCAGCAGGACCAGGGAAGTGATTTTATCCCTGTACTCCGCACTGCTGAGGCCGCATCTTGAGTACTGTGTTCAGTTTTGGGCCCTTCACTACAAGAAGGACATTGAGATGCTGGAGGAGGTCCAAAGAAGGGCAACAAATCTGGTGAGGGGTCTAGAACACATGTCTTACGAGAAGCAGAGCTGAAGGAAGTGGGATTGTTTAGTCTGGAGGAAAGGAAGTTGAGGGGACACCTTATTGCTCTCTACAACTACCTGAAAGGAGGTTGTAGTGAGGTGGGGATCAGTCTGTTTAAAAAAGTAACAAGTGATAGAACAAGAGGAAATGGCCTCAAGTTGTGCCAGGGGAAATTTAGATTGGATATTAGGAAGAATTTCTTTACTGGACATATTATCAGGCATTGGAATGGCTTGCCCAGGGCAGTGGTGGAGTCCGCATCCCTGGATGTATTTAAAAGTCCTGTAGTAGTAGTGCTTAGGGATATGGTTTAGTCTTGTCAGTGTTAGGTTAATGATTGGACTGGAAGATCTTATGGGCCTTTTCCAATCTAGACAATTCGGTGATTTTGTGAGTATTCCACTATAATACTACATATATTGTAAAGTTAGTAATATTTTAAATCTCATAAATCAAAGTTTCTTTATCCATCATAGTCAAAATCCTGAACCTATGGAAACCAACATCAAAATAACCATTTCCTTCACTATGATAATTTTTCCCTCTGTTTCTGTAATGATTTAATAATTAAAGCTTTTGATAGTACCAAAAACTTTAATAGTATCATCTTTGAAACTTATATAACTGATTTTTCTCAGAGGTTCTTTGACTACTGATACAATATGGGCTTCACAAATATCCAAGCAGCTACACTGTAAAACTGATCAGCTGCTTTCTGAAATCAGTGAAGGTCTCAGAATTGTTTTGTTAATCACCAGTTTGATAAACACAAGTCTTCTGAAAGAACTTCTTTTGTTCTACCTCCTAGAACAAAATTAAGACTTTAGATGTCTACTAGAAATAGATTAAAATTTCTATTAGAAATAGAGGCAATTTTTCTGTTTGTATCTTTGGAATTAACAAGTTTAGATATGGTACAATATGCAAGACAGGCCCAGTAATATGGTCCTGAAATCTATGTCTTTGTCTTCTTCCAGTCTCAAAGATCTAACAAAACCCTTCCTTGATCTTTTAGATACCTTGTTCTAAGAAACTTCTCCTGCAATGACTTTAGAAGCTTGTGAGTTTACACTTGTATAAATGCTTAAATAAATTTTCGTATGTGATACTGCTATAACTCATTTACCCTTATCATGTTCTCTCTTTGCTGTTTATTAGCTCCGTTTGTTATGTTGCATTTAAAATTAGATTGGGAGGTATTTGGGGAAGGAATCATTAGCAGGTTGCAATCAGAACTCTAATTATCTTACTACTAGAGGGTGCTGAGGAAGCTGTAGCTGAGTGAACAGATGTACTCATTTCTAATAGGGGAAGTCATGTCATAGTAAATTACTGCTCTATTTTCTAGAATATGGGTGAACTGAAGGACTTGCAGGTAAAAAGTGGTAGCAGAACTGGAATTGAAAAGACATGACATATCTGACATACTAAGCGCAGACACTTTATGCTGCTGCTCAGACACTGCACGCTGCTGCAGAATGCAAATAGACCCCAGACTTCTTCCACTGGCTACCCACACAGCAGCAGAAAGGCAGATTTTCTGGAAAAGATAAACAAGGTGCTGACAGGGAAAGGTACAAGAGAAAGGAAGGGTTTAGTGTCTGGTAATGTTAAAGAACTGCAGTAGCTTTTTGTGGGGGCAAGATAATTTACTAGCAGAGGCACTTATGGCCTAAAAAAGCCAATTTTCTGTTTCCTAGAAGAAACAGTCTGCTCTGTCTGAGTGGAAGAATGACAGGAAAGATATAGAAGCTAATTAAGAGCTTACTAAGCTAAGCAGGAAGCTTACAATGACAAAAGGGTCTAAGGTCTATAGGCCCTGAATAGATACATACGACTTGATCCTGGCTGGCCTAAATCCTCACATAAAGCAATGGAAAAAGAACAGTCCAAGCTGCAGACAGACACTGTATATCTGAGTTCACTAGACACATACACTGTGGTGGAGGTGAGACTGGAGATATACATGGGAGAGAACAGAAGATATATATGGGAAAGCACAGCAGCTGGACCAGACAACTCCAGCTCAGTACCCTGTCTCTCACAGTATCCAAAGAAGATGAACAGGACAGGGTAGAAAATCAGGGCAAATATACAGTGATAATTTCACTGGACATTCTCCCAGCCTCCAACAATTGTGATCTCTGAGCCAGATGTAGCTTCCACAAAATAAGCAAATGTTAGAGATTTTCCTTTTGTGAGTTTATGCAGCCTCTTCCCTGAACGCATGTGAACTTTTAGCCTCCACAAGTATCCTGTGGCAAAGATTTCTACAGTGTAACTATGCCCTGAGTGAAGAAACACATTCCTCTCCTTGTTTTGAACCTGTCAAGTGCTACTTTGTGTTCATGCCCTTTAGTTCTCGCAAGCAGCACAAGCAATCAGTCTCCTGTGCTCAAGGTTTTCCACAGGCAGTCAGCATGACTGGTCTGTGAGTACTGAAGCTAGGACTAGCGAGTTATACAGTACCCATGCTTCTTTATATTGGTGAGAAAGGCCAAAGAATGCATGTCAGCACTGTACCACCAGTCATCCATACTACCCAAGACTAAGCATGTTCCTTGGCACAGTTTTGGACCATTCTAACATTTTCTAAGCCAATGACAGGGACATGCTCTGGAGGACAGCACGTGCAAGAGATTGTTCCTAACAGGAAGCATGGAAAAGACTGCACCACATCTGGCTTCCTCCAACTTACCCAGTTCTCTAGCACCACCCTAGCAGGCCCTTCATCCTCCAATATATGCTATATGTGCTCATACAATACCGCAGGATACATCATACATACATATATATGTTCAGTATTGTATTGTGAAAACTTCATTCTGGTAGGATGCAACTCAGCTCTCACACTATATTAAACACTCAATACAGATAAAAACACCATGTAAAAATAAGTAAATAATAACCAGTTATTATATAAAAAATAAAGTCTAGACACACCAAAGTCCGAATCATTCAGCTTCAGGCCCAGAGAATGGTCCCTAAGCCTAGCTTGATTTAGCAGAACACATAGAGATTTATATCTATACTGATAAACCACACAGGGCCTAGGCCCATATCGTTAAACTTTTTACATGATCCGTGGCGTGGTTTTAGCTTGGGTCAACGAATAGTCACTCAAAGGGATGCGCTGCTGTAGCCTGAAGAATAGCAAAAGTCAAGGGCTAGTCTCAGGAGGCTCCATGGATGGGAACAAACATTTTGGTGTCCTCCTCCATAACATTGCTGACAGCTGGCCTCATTAACAGAGAATGGTCACTCTGTTTTTATTTACTAGTATATATGTTGGGTGGGGTTAGCAAGTAAAGGACACTTGCACAAATAGAACTCTACAAGTTTATGTAGCCTCACAGAGATGATCTTTAATGCAGTATGTCTAAAGCACTCAAGTGGAACCCATTGGCCAGATCCAAAAAGATGTGGTGGCATGCAAAGAGGCAAGATACACTGATCTTGCTCTTTACCACTTTCTTATCAAGCTTGTTAGCTTATCTTTTAGGTACAAAGAATTAATCTCAGTTCTGACCTCTCACACAAACTTCTAATTAGCCATCACACAAAGATATTACAAATGGCTAAAAGGAAAGATGCTGAAGTGCAGAGAATGTAGTAGGAAAAAAAAGAACATGTTCCAGAAAAGAAAATTTTGTAGGAGGCAGGAAGAGTGACAGTCCGTGCACGTAACTTTGAATGCTACTCAGAGACACAGGATCCCTGTAAGCAATTGCCTTAATGAAGAGCTATTTAGAAACAAGGAGGTCACTCATCATCCAGATCAGAACCTATGAATAGAGACCATTTACAAAACTATTAAGAGTGGTCTTAAGTCTCCATACGAAGATAAAATAAAGTTAAGGACAGGGCAGCAAAAGTAGCCCTAATGCCTCATTCTGACAATGTGGTTCTATAAAATTTTAAACTGATTGGAGTTGGCACAAGCAAGGTCTTGCCAACTCCTTACAGCCAGCTGACTCTACAGTAGGTATTCCAGGGAACTAGACTCATAAAAAAATGATTACTTTTATTGCCCATTTAGCTCACTAAACCAGCTTTTCATGGAATTAGATAAGCACAGTAACAGAAAAAGGTAAAGTGTAGAAAGCTGGGAGGTGAGGGAGAGAAAGAAGCATGGCAGTCACTACTTAAATCACTTAAAAATGTTAAAAAGTTCTAGTCCATGCATCTGATTTCTCTATCACAAAACAGTACTGTTACATATACGCAGCTAGAAAATAATCCATAAATTTTAACAACTGCATACCTGAAGGATGAACTTAATGGTTCTTCAAGCCCTGTATACCTTGATGCTTTAAGCTGATTCTTCCAAATGATATGACACCTGAGGCAAAATGAAACAAAATATTTACCATGAATACAGCAAATTATTGAGATTAAGTCAGTCAAAATTGCACTAAAGTTTAAAAAGAGGCTCTTCACAGAGTTGAAGATCGGTTCTTCTCTTCACTGTAAGGAAATGTAAATTCTGACACATTTGAATTTTTGCAAAAAAGCAATATTTTTCCTTAATTTTTCATTGTAAAAGTAGTCAATTAAAAAAAAAATATCTGGTTCAAGTCCTGGTGAGAATACAAGCAAAGACCTCCAGATTTCAAAATAATCTGTTGTCCTTTGTCAGTGACATCTGTCCTTGCCCAGAAAGAGACAAAATAATGTCTTATGTCAACATTTTCACAGAAGTAATTCCTAATTACAGGTCAAGCTTCAATATTTGTTCATATATTTAACATCTGACAGCATGTCATTCTTTAAAGAGCTTCAAGATTAGTTTTTGTAAGGAACCTGTGTGTCTTATTTAGAATACATTCAGAAAAGAATGTTGAATATTTCTTAACTTACGGAGCCGGTTTCAGAATATCTTTAAATTCAAGTCTGCAATCCTAAGTGGACAAGAGCTTCCTCTGTTCCAGTTCTTCTGTTGTTGCAAAATGTAGGCTGATGGAAACTGAAGAACGTGGCTATATCTTTTAGTCAGTAGTAACCTTGTAAATCTCAGGGGTAAAGACCTAAATTATACATGAAAATAGCCTATGGTTTTTATGAAAACCTTCAGTAGAAAACAGGCATGTGATCAGCGTAGCTGTAGTTCACATGAAGAATGTATCAGTAACTCTACATGTCCCCAGATGGATGTTTGAATTTATGTTTAGAACATAAAAAAAAATTTCAACTGTCTCCTTATGTCTTTCTACCATGATTAACTGTGCTCCCATGAATCTTGCTTAAATGTGTAGTTGGACAAGTGAATAACACTAGAAATGTAAGGTCAGAGGTTTGCACAGCTAGGCACAATTGAGGCCACAGAGGCCTAAGAACAGCAAAACATATCTCATCTCCTTTTCTTCTAAGCCTCTAGGAATACCAGAGACTAGGGAAGCTGAGAAGAGTCTGGCCAGTGTAGCAGCAGCAGTTAGAATATGAAGAAGTACCAATTAAATTAGAACATTTTATAATACTGCCAAGTGTCCTGAGTGCATGAAAATAGGTTGTATTTGCCTTTTTAAAATACTTTAAAAAATATCTTTAACACACCTGGTTTTTTCCTCTTTCTGCTTCTTTAGTAAAGGGCTTTGTTTCATGTTTTCCGTGTGGACAAATGTACAAAAGCTTTTGCAGACTGATGGACAGGATATACCCTCCAATTAAATGTTGTCTCTGCAGCCTTTTCCAGAATACACCCTCAGGAGTTATGAAAACTTATCTTCCTATACCTTTCTATTTTGCCTCATCCTTGCATGGAAAACTCCTATGATGTTTTTATTACTTTAATTTTCCAGACTAAATAAAGGACTGTAAGCTAAACCATTAGACAGATGAATAAGTAGGATTTCTTTGGTTTACATCTCTTATAAAGAAGCAGCTTCTTCAGTGCTGCCGATCTATATGGGATATGTTTATTTTAGATTTTTATTTGTCTATCAGTGTTAATGTTGTTCTTTCCACTGTCGCATTCAATCTGCATGACATCAGCATGTCACCAATAGAACAGATGTCACTTCATTATGGTCTTCTTCTTTTTTTTTTTGGCATTGTAATTAGTGATCTGTTCTTTCTTGACATGCCACAATTTACTTGCAGCAATACAGGAGCTGTGATGGGAACAGGGTGATATAACCTCGAGTGACAGCCAACAGAGTGGCAATAATCTACTAAAATATTTGAAACTGAAAAGAAAAATCTATCTCGCTCAGCTAAGCAGCCTGAAGGATCAAAGGATGCCCGAGAGTCTTCTCATTGAAAAACACAAGTTGTACAGCAAAGTAGTACTTGGGCTTACTAATGGCTACTTGGATCACTGTCAGCAATCATGCTGTAATGATATTTAGGAGGTCTGTATAACACTCTAATTTATTCTAACACTGGTTCTGTTTAAAACTGGTTAAAAACTATATATATATACACATTTAAACAGTGGACCCAAGCCTTACAGTTTTACTTTGAGTATAAACTGGAGCTTCTGTTATAGTGCCTGACATTGTGTCACTTTCTAAGAACACAGCTGATGGTAGGAAGAGGCTCAAAATGCCACTTGTAGTTAAAATCTCTATTTTCAGATACACTGTCTAGTTTATTCATGCAGAGAAGTCATCCTACCTTTTGACCTTTCTGCTGGACTGAACAAAATGAGTGAAGATGTATTTTAACAGTCCTTGTATTTGAGTGGATTGTGACTGCAGCTGAAATTGCCACAGTATCCTGTGTTATTCACGTTAATTTATTTGTAATGCGCTTGGCCAAACCATTCCATTTTAGAAACTTACTTCTTTTTGTTTATATTTATAGTGAAGTTAAAAAATGAATGAAGTAGAAAATCAAAGCATTCTAGAGCATTTTGATGAGATAAAAAGTACCACAACCGCAATGCTTCATGCAGAACCAGGTTTAAAACACAAAGATTTTTACTTAACAAACTAATTTTGTTCATCTGCTTAATTACTTTTTACAGCAAGGAATAACTTAACTGAAAGCTTAAGCATTAGCCCATGCATAAATGCATTGTTGAGGCAGGGTACAATTCCCAACATTTTCTCCTTGGGATAACAAGAAATCCTATGGAAGTTTAATGACTTAATAATAAAAAGAGTTTGGAGTTCTTTAACAGATGCTACACATGCTCACTCCTCCTTGATCTCTTTAGGAGCTGAAAGTACCTAAAGGCCTACTGGACAGAGTCCTATATGCTTAAGTCTGACCTCATCCAGAAAAGATTTGTTTTCACTGGTACTTTTGAAAGTCTGGAGAATCTGTCAGAGCTCTTGTGGGAAGCTGGAATGCATTAGTTAGAAACAGTACCTCTGGGGGCTGGAAAAAATATGTAGGTTAGAAGAAGTTATCACAAAAGTTGCAGTTAAGCATGGCATTGACAGGCACAAGAACAGGAGCACATCACTCAGAAATTATTAAAAAGCTCAGGCAAATGAGCAAAAGATCTGAAAAAGCTTCGAAAGGCTAGTCATAAATATAGCTAACCAGAGGGAATAGCAAAGGAATTAATGGCCAAATTCACAGATTACTCTGGAGAAGAGCAGGTGCTGAGCAGAGAACAGACACACAGGCAAAACATTGTAGACCCACAAAAAGTAGATTTAGAAAATGGCAAAGGAACAGGTCACTCTATGGTGCTGAGCAGAACAAAGGGACTTGAAGGGTAAGTAAGCACTGGGCAGGATGTTGCTGCTGCAGCTTTCACAGACTGAATCATGTGCAAGGGCAGTGCTGACAAAGCAGTACAAGGTGAATTTGCAAATTCGTGGCAATCTGCAAAAAAAACCCTGCCTCGTGAGTGCCTGCTAGAGAAACATAATCACTCTGGGTAAACAGGTGACATGCTCGCTCTTTGCCCCCGCTAGGTTTATGTGATCTTTACAAGTGACTTGAATGTCTAGGTTAATGAAGCTATTACCTACATTATGACTTTCTATGTGACAAAATGTGAACCCAGAGCTGATAAAATAAGAACAGTCACATGAACTTTTCAGTTAATAGTACTTTTTCCACAGAAGTCATATAAGGAAGAAAATCAGGCCGAGACGTCTCATACTACTCATGCGCATACCCGCGTTTTATTGCTTTAAGAAATTCCACTTCCAAATGGTATCATTTGTGCATGATGCATCGTTTGGCAGGGCTACTACACCAAGGACCAAACTGAGCGTTTCTCTATTGTATACATATACCGCATGTAATTCTGTATACAGATATTGCGTATATGCATAAAGCCACACACATAGATGGATTCACGACGTCATACAGAGATCATGGGCGACCCACTTGATTCACGAGGCTGCGAGGCCGGGATGACACCGAGACAAAAGAACCCGAGGCCCGTACGTTCCCCTGACGCAGGAGACGGGCCTCAAATAGCAAGAGGCCCGCTGCCATCATCCAGCGGGCAGCAGCGGCCCGGGCCCGGCCGGCCCTGCCCTGCCGGCTGCACCCTCAGCGCTCGGACTGGGGCCCGTGCACGCGCCGGGATGCCCGGCCCTGGCAGGGCCACCCGCCGGTAAATGCAGCGGCGGCAGAGCGAGCTCTGCAGCTTCACGCACAGAACCTGTCAGGGCACGGCGAGAAAAACCGTCACTGGGGAGAGGGGGACGGAACACACCGCCCGCTTCGGCTCGGCTCTGGCCGGGCTAAAGCGCGGCTCACTCGGGGGTGCCCTACAAAGCCGTAGAGGCGGGGCAGCAGCGCGCTTCCGTTCCCCCGGCGGTTCCGCTGCAACTTGTCCCTCGGCGGCCGCCGTACCGATCCTTCCTCCCTCTGTCTACGAGCCGGGGCGGCGGCGGGCATTGCGCGCGCTTTTCAACCGCCATGAGCTTGTGGGTGGATAAGCACCGGCCGGTCTCCCTCGGCAGGCTCGACTACCACCGCGAGCAGGCGGCGCAGCTCCGCAACCTGGTGAGGGAGCGCCCGGGCCCGCTGTGCCGCGCCGCGCTGCGCTCGGCGGCCTCCCTGGCGGCCTCCTCCTCCTCCTCCTGCTGCGGCCTCCAGCCGTGGCGGTGGGAGCCGCCTGAGGCGAGCCCGCCACCGGGGCCTCTCTTCCCCGCAGCAAGAATCCTCCGGGGGCTGGGATTCCGCGGCCCGTAAATTACTTTCCTGCGGGTCTGCAGGCCCGAGGTTGGGACCTTTTCCTCGGTGCTTTATTCCCCCCCATAGGCTGCGGAGGAGCTTCCCCGCCGGGCGCTGCCGGTGGGAGGGCGGTCCGGACCGCTGGCACCGTGCCCCGCTCTGGAGCGGGGCCTTTACGCCTAAGGAGAAGGCGGCGAGGAAATTAGCGGCTTGACTGTGCTTATCTATTATTTGTTTGCCCATATTCAAGGCTTGCAAAGGAAACATCAAAGTAATCACATCTGTGTATATCTGCCTCAAAGTTTGCTTTAATCCGTTTTACTGTATGCTTATTGCAGCTGTCACTCTAAAAAGTCTTGTTTTGTTTGGTTGTTTGCTTTTTTGTTTGTTTTTTAGGGTTTTTTTTGGATGTTTTTGTTTTGGTTTGGTTTTTGATGGATGTGTTTGAAGTTCAATGTGTTACATATGGTCTTCAGAAAAATATGTTCTATAGGAAATATTGCTGCAGGAAAGAAATTCCGTAGTTTCAGTTCTAGGTACTGTGTTGTGACTGAACTGGAAAATTAATTTCACGTAAACTTGGGTGATAGTGATGGGATGAATAGCCTTTTATAAGGAAAATACTGTTGTAGCTAATGGATCTTGTTGCTTTGTGTCCAGGTTCAGTGTGGTGACTTCCCTCATCTGTTGGTGTACGGACCATCAGGAGCTGGAAAAAAGACAAGAATAATGTGTTTGTTAAGGGAATTATATGGTGCAGGAGTGGAAAAACTGAGGATTGAGCATCAGAGTATAACGGTAAGAATCAAAAAGTCTTCCATCTGGTGCAAAGTAATGTAGATATTTATATACTAATGTATTTCTGTCATGAGGCCTTTATTTTTATTTAAGTTAATTTCCCCCCCCCCCTCTGTGTCTTTAAGCTTTTTTTAAGTAATTATTCAGACTAGTTTGACTACATGAACAAATACTTATTGTCAGTACTTTGCCTTTTTCCTTAGGTCTTCATGGGTGGGAGGATGTGGGGTATTTTGTTGGTTTTCTATGTCTGGTTGGTTGGTTTTGTGGTTGTCTGTTTATTTGTTTGGGGGGTTTTGTTGTGTTTTGGTTTGTTTTGTCGGTTTTGTTTGTATACAGATCAGTTGGGACAATAGCATATGCTGTCATAGACTAGCTCTCAGTTAGATGTATAGAATTTCATTTATGGGTAAAAATAACCCTTTCTCATAGTGACAGCATTAGCAAAAAAAAAACCAAACCAAAACTTTCAAAATCTGTCTGCCTCGTCCTAGGCATCTAATTGTTTAGTTTTAAAAGGTTATATTATCTGTTCAAAATCCTTGTTAGGGTAGGTTTAATAGTGAAGTTATCAAGCTTTATTGATAAGTAGGTTATTTAATGCTCGCTTTTTGATTCTCAGTAGTGGAATGAATATAACACTTGGACTGGGTGTTCAAAATATAGGATATATTTAGCTGTTCAGACCCAAATTCATTGATGATATAAATACCAGTGTTTTCTTTAAATAAAATATAGACTTGAAATCCTTTGCCAAGAGAAGTAAGCAGCCTCTTCAGGCTTGTTCAGAGGTTTTCCCTTCAAAACTTCTTTGAAGGGACAAAGTATCATTTATTATTGGAATCAACCATTAAAGATAAGATTTCTTTTTTTAAAAACTCAGTAATTGGTGTATGGAGTAGTATGTACTACATGTTGCTATAATAATCACTAGTTATTATATTGCAGGCTGGATATCAGTACTTCTCCTTTGGAGGTGGGATTGTGGGGTAGGAGATGTGCAAGTCTAGTGTCTCATCAGTTCTTTGATCACTGACACTTCTGGTTTGCCAGTGACCTAGCCAGTTGTAGTCTGGCAGATACATTTTTGTACCAGATCTTTAAAACACCCTTTCTGAAATGTAATATGCTTACTTTCTACATAGGCACCTTCTAAAAAGAAAATTGAAATTAGCACCATTGCAAGTAATTATCACCTCGAAGTTAACCCAAGGTAAGTGTACAGTAAAAATGTCCCACTTCAAATATAAGCTGCTGGTTATATTGCAAGTGGTTTCAACCTGGGTATATAAGGGTCTGATTGCCCAATTTGTTGCCTGAGAAAATCAGATAATGGTTTATGGGTTTGGACAGCAAATGGGAGCAGGGGGAGGATTTTTAATTCAACAGCTCTAAATGAACAGAAATTTAGATTGCTGTGTACTAAAGACAGTAATGTTCTGCTTAACTAGCCACGTAAGGATGCTGATGTTGAGGACTGGGTAGCAGAAACAATTCTGGATTTGTAGACTTAACCATTTAAGTTGAAATTGAGAGCTTGTATTGGAACCAACACTCCCATGTTGTTAGTTTGCTCACAAATACAAAAATTAAGTGATTTGAAAGTAAGTGAGGTTTACCCAGTAAACCTTAAAGAGTTTAGAGCCCACGAAGGAACACCACTACAAAATACTGGGAATCCTGGTGTGAGCGAGGTCAGATGTTGATTTGAATACCAGAAGCTGTATTGGTGTACTGCATGTCTTTGAGAGTTGTGAAATTGCTGGTGATGTTTCACTGACCCAAAGTAAATACTTGCATTTACATGATACCTTTTAATGTTACTTTAAATCATGTGAGAATAAATGTCATTTGTGCACCGAGAGGCTTTGGTTATCTTGTCTTTGTTTTCTGTGTTGCAATTACAAGACAGTGTCTATCCTGAAAAAACTTTTAGCTTTCTGCCTATTGCTAAAGCTTTTCTCATGTTGCTCAGTGTTTTAGTAGCAATTCTCATGCACTGTGTCTCCTTTAAAAGCTTGTTCTGCAGCTGATCTCTGTGTAGTGATTAGTGAATATCTGGTGTTCTAATACAGACCCAAATAATTAAATCTGAGACTTTTATTGGTAATTAACTGTTGGTGTATGTAATTTTGGTGAGACAGAATTTGTGACCATTCAGTCCTCTGCTCTGATAGCCTAATACTGCTAATACTTCTATTACTCTTCACAGAGTACTTTTGGCCCGAGACATACAAAAGAATTGTATTTTACTTTAAATATAAAAATTCAGAAAGTCTAGAAATGCTGTACTGGTTATTGTATATAATAGTAGTGTTGAGTTTTGATTAAGAATTAAGATATTGATTCATAGTCTTTGCAATTGTCATGTTTTTATGTCTGACTAGACAGTGAACCTGTGTGTGCTGTGCTGTAGTCTGTAAGGTTTGGTTGAATTGTAATACTGTGAAATCATATTGTGCACCGTGAGTAACGTGCAACGTGATAAATGGCTAACAGGGAAAGGAGATTGATTTCTGAGAAGGACTCTGCAGGAATTGAATTTATTATGGAACTTGATTAGATGGAACTGTTAATTTTCCTTCAAATAAGAGGATATTGTCTGAATTCCTGCGTTGTCTGCTGGTCACTTGGCTACCTTAGGTAGATGCTTTCAAATGGGTTCTCCTGAATAGATAGCTAGTAAAAGCATAAGGAACAATAAAAATAAAATGTTTGCGTGGTAACTGCCTTTGTTCATTGTTTTCCTGGAATGTTTGGTGTGGTCATATAATATCAATGATAATCTTTCACTGTGAAATTAGAACTCTGGGTTCTCCGTTACTGCAGAGAATAATTTTTCTTTAAATATTAGAAAACTATTTTAATGACTTTCTATTTCCAAAAAACTGCCCTGTCTCATAAGTAGAACTGGCTTGTTTCATTTTGCTTTCTCTTATTTGCACTGTAATGAAAAGTCTGCTCCCTTGCTGAAGGATAGATCTCTGCAGTCAAAGTCAGCTTAGCCCATTGAGCAGGTTGTGAACTGTTGGGCTAATAAGCTTCTGTCTGTTCTGCTGCCTTCTCATTGGCAAGAATGGGGAAGGTCTGGTTGAGTCCTGAATAGGACAGCTTTTTCATTTGCTTGCCAGCGAAATATTGCGGAGTTGCTGCTGCTTCTATGAAGGCGATAGTCTGGGGTTGCTAAAGAGTGTTGAGGGTATTTTTCCTCTTTTTCTTTGCTTTTTCAGTAATGTAGCTTGCAAGTCAATCCCCAGTGGTTGTCAAGTCTGAGTCAAACTAGCTGAGCTATTAACCTGAAGACTGAGAAAGCTGTGCAGTGCTAACTGTAGTGGATAGCGAGGAAACGAGGCTTGAGGAAAGCTGGTATTCCCCTATGTTTTACTGCCTTCTAAGAGGAAAAAAGCTAACTGCCTGAACTGTAATAGTATCACAGAATTGATCTTTTACTAGTAACATTTTGTAACTTCAGTGCGTCTACTGTTCAAGTTTACGTTAAGTGTGTAAGTTGTTCATAGCTTGACATCTAATTTTCAGGGGAAAAAACCCATATGCATTTGCATCAGTCCTTTAAGTCAGACATCCTATTATATGGTTGGACTTAATTTTTCTTCCTATGTATAAAAATGTTCACATTGTGTGACTTTGCCCAAATCAGATGTAACAGAAGTTTAGATTTCTCAAACCAGAAAAGTAAGCTCTATTTTAATGAGTTAGTAAAATATTTGACACTGCTTCCTAATGCAGTGCTACCAATTCAGCTGTGCCTGCATAAGCTTTAGGTTGTTTTTTATTATTGGGAGGTCACTTCCAACAAAGTATGTGCATTGAGCATAATTCTAATTTCAACAGCTTCTGAATTCTTTCTGCATTCTTGTTCAGTCTGTTGACCAAGAGGCTGCTTAGGAGGATGTATTTTATATGCACTATCAAGGTTTTTTAAGACAAGTTTTATTTAAACTCCCTGTACAGTGATGCAGGAAACAATGACCGTGTAGTCATTCAGGAACTCTTGAAGACAGTAGCACAATCCCAACAGCTTGAGACAAGTACTCAACGAGATTTTAAAGGTGAGTTAAAAACAAAGTACTTTTTAAACTTGTTTTTCAGAGATTTCAGGTGTCTGGTTTGGTTTTACCTGTATATTGCATGAGGACATGCATGATCCTTTCCCAAAATTAAACAGCATCCCATTTTTCTTCAACTGTGAAAATATCTCGAGTGCTTGAAAACTCAGTTGTCTCTTCTGTTGGTTTCTTAAGACAGGCTATATAGTTGAATGACTCTGTCTGGGTAGAGGGAGCTCAGATCCCTGCTGTCTTCTTTGCCAGCCTGCCATTGAAATGCACTGTAACTTAGTTTAATGATCTACAGTAGTAGTTGAGTTATGAGCTACTGAGGCTTAATATTGAGCTGAGGGGCAGGATAACCTTATGGCAAATAGTGCTGTGTCTGTTAGGTGTTAGCTACTTATTTGTAGTGTTTTGGAGGATGAGCTACATTAGGCAGAAAGTTTAGAAGCATTTTATCCATAGCGTATGGAAGGACACTGGGTAAGAAAATGAAGGCGGCTTTCATTGAGTTTTCCAAGACACATGTTGCTACAACTGGCTTGTTTTTTTCTCCCTATGAGCAAACTGAAAGTTAAATCAGAGCTATATAACAACTAGAACTGTCTTGATAGAGTAAAGCAGAAATTAGTTGAAAAAGGTCATGAATTTAGTCCTTTGTCTTGTATTCCTCACTATTCTCCAGAAATACTGTTTCACCTAAGCTACTAGACACTGCTTTTCTCTACTGGTTGTTGATGTATAGTGCATCCTTACAGCTGCAGTTATACCATGCACCTCAAAGTATATGGTGATCTGGCTGGTCTCCTTAAGCCATACATGTAACCAGAAGAGAAATGGAAGAAGAGTAATGGGCTGAATTGTTCCTCCAGGCTGTTCTCACTGGACCATTCAGAGTACTGAAATGAGCCATCTATCAGTTCCAACGGAGGAATGTGCAGAACCAGCTGTAGTTGGTTAGGTTAGCTGCTTCATATTAGGTGTCTTCTGATTGTTCTGAAGCATTTTTGAAATGTTTTTATTCTTTTCTTTAAAAGTCCATGGAAAGGCGCTGCAGCTACAGTAACAAGGCAGACCCTTTGTTAAGCTAAAACACTGGGTTTAAATACAAAATGTATTGAGTGGGATCTTCAAGTATTTTTGTCTTTTTTGATATGTCCTTAGGCTATAAATTCTTTTGCATTTCTTATTTAAAAATTAGTTTGATAATTAGTACAGAAACTTTTTAAAGTGAAAGCTTCTTTACCACCTGGATTATTTCTTGACACTGAAGTGCTGCAGGCCCTGCTCTGCAGAAATTGGCATTCCAGGACATGAATATAGGGTATGAGAACCAGAAGGTTATAGAGTCAAAAAGGCATGCAGATTGTGTTAATCTTTTATTTTCCTGTCTGTGGAACAATGCTGCCTTTTTTTGCTTGTATCATTTATTTTGGTATTACTGCTTGTATGTCCAAATACTGATTTTCTTGGAAGGATTTGATATTAATTAAAAAAACCTCACTATTTTTAATTCTTTTTCAGTGGTGCTGTTAACAGAAGTTGACAAACTCACTAAAGATGCTCAGCATGCTTTGCGAAGAACTATGGAGAAGTACATGGCAACCTGCAGGTTGATCCTGTGCTGCAACTCCATGTCAAAAATTATAGGACCTATTCAAAGCAGATGCCTGGCTGTACGAGTGCCTGCTCCCAGCATTCAAGATGTACGTTGAAACAGAAGCAAAAATAAGTTACTTAAAACTTTTTACTATATAAGTTCTTGCTGTTGGCTTGGGAAATATTTTACTTCCACAAAGTGACCAAGTTGGTTGTTTTTTGTGGTGGGTGACTTGTCAAGCATATCTTATGAAAGACGGGTCCATCTCTGGTCCAGAAATGTTTCAACCAGGTGAATCTGTAGGTGTTAAACTGTTGTCTAAGCATTGTACCCCCGGCTATCTATTTTCTATCTAGATTTGCCATGTCTTGTCCAGTGTGTGTAAGAAAGAAGGACTGACTCTTCCTCAGGAACTGGCTCAAAGGCTTGCTGAGAAATCTGGCAGGAATCTTCGGAAGGCACTGCTTATGTGTGAGTCCTGCAGAGTACAACAGTAAGTCACTGATAAAAAAATAACATAAGCTATACTCTCAGACACAAAAATGAGCTTACTTCTGAGGTCTTTTTGGAATAGGGGACAGTTTGCTTTGATGTTAATGTTTATTATTACTATGTAGGTATCCTTTTACTGCTGATCAAGACATTCCTGAAATGGACTGGGAAGTTTATCTGAGAGAAACTGCAAATGCTATTGTCGGTCAACAGACACCACAAAGGTAGTTGATTACCTTTGCTTGCAGCTATGAATTATGTTTTTGGTTTACTCTTGAGATGAAGGAAAAAAAAGTTGTATTTTAAAATGTGGCATCTTTACTAGTGTGTAATTTTCTGGCACTTCTACTGGAGCTAGTACTTCGCAGCCAGAGAAAGTGAGCTTTAAATTTAAAAGGAGGCTGAATGAGCTTTGGGAACTGAAACAGTTGTTGGTTTTCTCTGTTGTAGCTTAGTAACCAAAAGTAAGCATAAGCTTATTTGCATCTTGTACTGTCTTTTCGTTGGAGGGAGGGGGTGGTGGTGTGTTTTTGTTTTATTTTAAGGCTTCTGTTTCACAGTCTTCGGCTTTGTAAAAATTGGAAAAGAAAAATCATTGCTTTTGTAAAGCACATTAGGAGATGCTGCCTTTATCCATCTCTGTGTCATACATACAGCCTGACCCTTTCAGTGTGTTCTATATATTACATGACATGTCACTTAAATTCTTGTATGTAATTTAAATGCTCGTAGCCTCTGACCTGATATCAGAAGTTAAGAATTCATAACCATGTCACTTTCTGCCACCTAATCATCTTTCCCCGTCTTGTAAACAATGAAGACAGAACAACAGTGTAAGTGACTCCTATGCCTCTAATCAATGCTGTGGTGTCTTCTCAATCTTAAGCATGAATAATAATTTAGATAGGAAGAGGAATTAATGTGAGACAAGCCTGAGACAAATTCTAATTGCCTTGTAGCTTCTAGATTAATGGACACCCTTGTAACTAAAGTATACGTAACTTATCTTACTGTTTTGAATAAAAGATGATATGTAGCATTTGAATTGAAACTGACTGACTGTGCAGTGCTTTTAGGTTTGAAATAACATGCAAAACCAAAAACATAAAACCACCTTTGCTTGGGTTGACTGTTTTTTTCCTGCAGCATATTGCACAAATGGTGAAAACACATCAGTATATTTTGGGAACATAGTTCTGATACTTTGTGGTGTTTTACCAACAGGCTTTTAGAAGTCCGTGGACGGCTTTACGAACTCCTGACACACTGCATTCCCCCTGAGATTATAATGAAGGTAATTCAGTTGTCTAGCTATTACTGTGTTAACAAATACTGACATCATGAGAGTATCAATTTGAGTTTAAAAAAAAGAAAAGCAACACACCAAAACATCATAAATTATACAAATAATGATGAAAAGCCATGTGCTTTACAAATAGCCATGAGTGACCAAAAGATTTTTTTGTTTCTTTCTTTCCACTGGAGTGACCAAAATAGTCTATCTAATTGCTCTGAAGTAGTAATTTCAAGACTGTGTTCCTGCAAACACTGATACAAAGCATTCACTCCTCGTGATCCTCAGTTGATTTACTAGACTGTTTAGTTAGGTTCATGCCTAAATATACTTGGACATGATGGTTTTGAGTTGTGTAGATTTTGGGGGCAGGAAGATTTGAAAAATGTAAATGTTGAGTTTATTTTTGTTACAGTCTTCCTTGTTCACACCTCTGTTGAATGGTTTACTAAAACTTGATCTGTGATGACAAAACAGCAACATCATAGCTAAGCAAAAACAAAGGAGGACATGGTTTGTCTCCCTTAAGACTTCTCAGGCCAGTTTCTGTATGGAAGCTTAGACATACTTTATGGTCTAATTTTGATGTGATTTGTTTCCTTTTACAAAAGTTTTGTTGTTATAAGTTTGATATTTGCCGTATCCTGCTAGAAAGCTTTGCTGAAGGATGCTAGACCAGCATACTTCTTCAAAAAAGTCATCTTGGGAGGGGGAAAAAAAAATGGCAGATGGGATGTGTATGGTTTTTTTTGTTTTAGATAGGGTGAAAGGATGCTGAAGACAGCTTGAGCAGAATAAAGATTAAAGCTCATGTTTGCAACTTACCCTAGGTGGTCTTTGCCATCAGACATAATTACAAGTTAATAAATTTCTTTTCACATTAACTATTACTGATTTTCTGCTGTCTGACAGTTTTGGTAGTTAGACCAATTTAACCAGCCTTTCCTATGGTAGATTACTGGATCCTGCATTGCCCTGTTTGAGGACTGTTGTAGTCAGGCCAAAGGTGGATGTTCTCTACCTGTTCCCTCTTAATAAACTTGAAATTGTCTGGAGATATTTCTCACTTACTATTGAAACACTCAAGATGGATGGATTTAAATTATTTTATTGCTGTCTCAGATGTAAAATAACTTTTAATTTTTGAAATAACTGAAGTATCATTTAGTATCCTGTGTGTGTCTGTGCATACATATGTATATAAACCTAAACAGATATACTTAAATTTTAAATAGAACCTTTCCTTGTCATTTATCCGTGTTTCTCTTTGTGCTTGATGGTGTTGAGATAGGATGTAAGTGAATTTTAACTAAACTTGCTGTCTTGGTAAAAATTCTCCCCAGCGCCATGTGCCTTTATGCAGTAGAGGTTATAGTATTTGGAGATGAGGTTAATTTATTTCCTTTCTTAAGGCATAAGTAGTTTCAGTATATGATTTTTTCCCATCTAAGAACACAATGGATAACAGCTATTTTGACATGAAGAATTTATCTTGAAAGAAAATTCTGAAGAGACGTGGTTCCATGAATCTGGTTCTATCAAACAGGCAGCATAATGATTTTGGAATATGTTTTCTGTGGGATTCATGAGTGAACTACTGGCCTTAGTGTGGCTATTTTCAGAGAAATGAGGTTATCCTCTTAACAAAAAAGAGTATAATTTTTTCAAATACTGTCTTCCCCCCCCCCTGTTTTTAGGGCCTCCTGACAGAACTTCTAAATAACTGTGATGGACAGTTGAAAGCAGAAGTTGCACAGATGGCAGCCTTCTATGAACACCGCTTGCAACTAGGCAGCAAAGCTATTTATCATCTGGAAGCATTTGTTGCAAAGTTTATGGCGATTTACAAGAAGTTTATGGAGGATGGACTAGATGACATGATGTTTTAACTGATGCCCAAAGTTGTACACAAAATGTTGTGTCGTGATGCCAGTAATGTTGCAAATGTTGTCTACTTGTCCGTGCCTGATTTCCTGTGGGTCTAGTTAAAAGTCAAATATTACATTTAGCTATTAATATAAAACACAGTGAACTAAAGAACAAAGTTTGTTCAGTTTTGGAAACCAGATGGATTGCTTGACAGCCACGAATCCATCTTTAGATCCATACAAAATACATTAGCCTTTCAGAAAGATGATGAGTTGCCTTAGAAGACATAAAACCATAGTTGCTTTGCAGTATTTATAAGCTGACATTAAGAAGAGGGAACGTGGGTGCTGCATACTTGCATTTTGACTGTTTGTGGGCAGTACTGTAAGCAAAAGATGGTTTTTCCATGTTGTGGTAAGTTCCAGTTTGAGCACGTATCTTCTACCTCCTGATTTATATATCCCGCTGTTCAGCTTCTTTTATTTTAGCTGCACTGCCTTCTGTGGTGTGTTGGCACAGAATACTTTCTGGCTTTGTTTATAAGCGGTTGTATTGAAATTATGGATAAGTGATACTTTTATGTGGCTTGCAAATCAGATTGACAACACAGACTTTTAAAAAAAATGTTGTTTGTTTTCAGAAAGAATATACCTATCCAAAGCAAGACTGCTTGCTGCCTGACACCTTTGGGTTTACCTCAGCATACATAATGCTATTCAAGTAAACATTATTCCTTTGACTGGTTTAACCAAGGGTAGGATTCCAACTTTTAACAAATATTCTTTCATCTCTTCTGTGACAGTTTATTTAGAAGGGAAAACTAAATTGTAAAATTATGAACAACACATGAAGTCCTGAATTTGTATTTAACCCTGTCTGCATATTCATTTACTTTGTCTGTCTTTCCAAAAGGTTGGATATAACCTTCCCCCCTGTCAGAATAAAGGGAGCAACTGACCTTTAAGCAAACCCAAACAACAACCATGAAAAAAAAAACCCCAAACAAGCCAAAACCAAAAACAACTTCACCAACCTAATAAAAGAATTCAACCCCTGCCACTTTATGCTGCAAGTCTTTCACCTGTTATATTTGTGTAACATATATATGGTACCCTAAAAATGACTGAAATTGTGCCCTTTGTTACTTCCCCTTGCTAGTACTATGTATTTTTTAAAGTCTGGAGAAAGGAAGAGTTTCCCGTGGTAGAGGAGGACGGGGATAGAGACCAAACTGAACATCCATAAATCCATGGGCTCCCATGGGATGCACCCACAAGTGCTGAGAGAGCTGGCAGATGTTACTGCTCTGCCACTTTTCACCACCTTTGAAAAGTCATGAAGAACAGGAGAGGTGCCTGAGGACTGGAGGAATCCATTACAAAGAAAAGCACAATAATGGTCGAGGGGACGTAATTATCTCAGGTACAAATTGCCTATTCTTTCAGAATGCTAGTCCTATCTACTTCTTTTCAGAACAAACTTCAGCATTTCATAGAGCCGTAGAATCATCTAGGTTGGAAAAGACCTTTAAGATCATCAAGTCCAACCATAAACCCTACACTAGTAAGTCCATCACTAAGCCATATCCTGAAGCATCACATCTCTATGGCTTTTAAATACATCCAGCGATAGTGACTCAACTACCTCTCTGGCAAGCCTGTTCCAATGTCTGACAACCCAAAAAAAAATTTTGAGTCCAGTTTAAACCTTCCCTGGTGCAGCTTAAGGCCATTCCCTCTTATTGTATCACTAGTTACTTAATCTACTATGTATCTACTACGTGTACAGCATGTGATGAAGCAAAAGCGTCAGGTCTAAAACTGATGAACATTTTTCCCCCCTCCAAAATAAAACCAACCAACCAACCCCAAAAACTAATGTAGGAGGAGAGGAATGTATGTAGTATTTGTGAAATGTAGTCGAAATGCACAGGGACAGTATTGCTGTGGAGGGTGGAGAGGCAGGAACTGGATCATAGGTTTGTCAGTTGGAGGAGGGATGTTCAAAAGATCTCAGCAGCTTTGTCTAGGAGACTGAAACCCCAACAGAAATCTCTCTGTAGGTGGTGTTGCTGCCTCTTGAAGTTTCATTTGTATCATGTTCTACCTTGGGTGAATCGAGAGTAGTCGAGGATGGAAAAGTAATGATGATGCTCCTCACTGACAGAGATGATGGCTATTGCTGTTCCCCAGAGCCAGCATTTCCCTCCGCTGCTCCTGCCTTTTATTATTCCATAGCCTCGAACACAGAAATTTAAACATATGGACACTATTTCATAAGTCTCTGCACATGTTCTTCCTTTATGCGGTATATTTTAAGGCAACTCTTGCCTTAAATGATCAGCAAGGGAGCACCTTCTTAGGGGCTGGTAGCCACCGTGGATCCTGCTTCCCTTCCCTTTTAGGCTGCTGTAGCACTTGATCAGATGCAATGTGGTTCAGAACTGAGGCTGTGCTGGAGGAAGCAGGGACCAGTAACCCCCCATCCCCCCTGCTGTGCACTGACAAATGGAGATGATGGGAATCTGACAGGTGGCTGTCAGAAACAAAAGTTTTCTGCCATTTTTTCCCTTTGTGAGGCTACCATGTAACCCTTTTACCAGAAAAGCAGAACCTTTAGCATGGCAAGCAGGTGTGTTCCGTGGTGGGCATGGCTGCCTCCACAGCCAGCATGCAACACTGTGCTGGACCTATGCTGAGCACTGCACACCTGCTTCACAGATAAATGGGAGAGGCAGTGCATCCTTTTCTTCATCTGATTTCATCTTTTGAGACCTGCTTAGAATTGCTTCTGAATTGCGTGCTGAGAGGATTACCCTTGCTTTCATCCAGCATCACCTGCTAGTTCCAAATGAAAACACCCAGCTGCTCCTACCCAGGTAGACTTTAGCACTGAACAAGTCTAAGAGGTTGCAGAGGAGTCAGCTTCACGCTAGCACAGAAAGCTAGAGGTGAAATTGATTTAAAAAAATACGAGCAAGAAACTAAAGACAACAACTAGTTTCCTTAAAACTTTCTCTGCTCTGCAAAGACCAGCTGTGCAAGAGGCGAGTGGTGCACTCAGACTTTCTTCCCTGTTTCTGAAGGCCAAATGTTATCTCCTATGAGCAGCGTTATTTTAAAAATCAACGTCATTTTTAGACATCCATAGTGAACAACTCTACTAGAGCATTAATCATCATAAACATATTGTCTGATTGGAAAGTGATTTTTAAAATGTGTTTTGTTAAAAAAAAATTCATATGAGCAAAGCTACCATAAGGAATATTCCTTTCTCTATCAAAGAAGTACCCTGATTATCTCAGGCTAGAAGGTAAGGTAGATAAGAGTTCATTATCACAAATTTTCCTTCCAGTGCAGGGAATTTAAGATTATTACAATTCAGTGATACAAAATAATAGCTGTAATTTGTCTTATTGGAAAGAGCCTTGCTATGCCTGAGCAGCCTTTAATCCTACTTGCTTAACATTTTTTGCCTGCACTAACAATTAGTGCCCTATGAATTTTCTGCATTGGATTTCAATCAATGACTCAAATCAAACCAACCCCAGAGTCGTAGTCTGCTCAACAAAACTTGTCTTAACGTGAGAGTGAAATGTGCTTCCAGTTCATGAAGGCCAACATGCTGCTCTTGGTTTTTATTTTTTATAAGGAGAGAAGGATTGTAAATATGGAAGCATGCAACAGAAATTAACCTCTCCTGTCGAAAGTGCCCTGCAGGCTAATCAATTGTGCATCGTGCAAGTTGCATGTCAGGAACTAGTTGTACTTCACAAAATGACCAAGATTAAAAGAGTTTACCTTTAACTTCAATACACTGGGGAACTGACTCAGAATTTCTGTGTCATAAAACTGAAATTATTTTCTGTACAAATTAACTGGGACAACTGAGGCCTAACCCCATTCGTTTTTTGTTTGTTTGTTTGTTTTAAAGTAGTGGATGCTTTGGTTGCCTGAAAAAGGAGCCTATTAGCAGTTAAACTCCTGTGTCAGATTTTCTTCTACAGTTGTGTACAGTGTGTGTGCTGAACTTCTGGAAGAAATTGTATACTCTGTTTCATCAGTCTGTGAGCTAGTAAAGATTGTCCCAGTCATTTGAGCATTAGATGGTATTTCAGTGAGGGTGGGTTTGACCTCTCTTAAATAGGAGTGGGACATAATACAAGCAGAAGGAGCCTGAAGCACATAACTTCACCACGGACACCACCGGCCCATCTGCATTTCTCCTGTCGCCTTGTTGGAGCTGATCTTCAGCCCTGTCCCATGGACCTTGTGTTGGCCTTTCACTATGGGGCCTGTCTTAGGAACAAGACACTATGAGATGTCATCTAAAATGCTGGGTAACAGCTAAGGTTTCTGTCCTCTGCTTCCCTGAAGTAACAAAGTGCTGGTAACATCCTCACTGCCACCCCAGAGTGCTCCATCAAAATCAGTCATGGTTCAGTAGCAATGTGTGTGGTTGGCTTGGCAAGACAGAAGTACCTGCAACTTGGAGAAATGTCTGTTTTTCTGTGTCAGGGAAAACCTCTGCCTTTGGTACAATGAGAGTGTCCCTGATACTCCTTTAAGTGACTTCCAGGTCTTAATCAAGTTACAACTTAGAACCATGAAAGTCTATCAGTTTCTTCAAACTCTTTCTTGGGGACCATCTCACATACATTAATCAATCAAAATTATTATTTTTCTACACAGACTTCTCAGTCTTATTCCCAAAGTTATTTCATGACATAATAACTGCTGGAGTACTGGTTCCTAGCTCCACCTTGTTCATGCTGTCTTCTGCGCAGGGTCCCTTTGAACATGTATTGAGATGTCTCCTACTCATCAGGTCCCCTTCTTGCCTGGTTTGCAAAGGAAGCTGAAATACCTGAAATTGATTTCCAAGAAGAAAAGTGGGTGGGAACAGCAGGAGCTTGCTTGAGAGTGGCTGGGACCAGGCAGAGGAGATCAGCTACCAGAAAGTATGAAGACAAGGCAGGGTGGACTTCACACAGTTGAAAGACAGCTGTGAAGGAGATGTCTCTGCTTGGAGCCATCTGAATAGGCAGGGATCAGCAAATTTTCCTTGCAGGAGATGAGCAAGGCTCATGATTTTCCAAAAGCTGGGGACTCAACCAGGAGTGGAAGAGCTGAATTCTGTACTTGGTCTATCCAAAGAGATTTAAACTAGGGTGATACATTTATTTTCCAATATATTAATATATAATATATTAATAACAGGTTTATCTTATGGATATTACTGTTAACTAGCAGTGCATTTAGGAGGGAAGTCAGAGGTTAAAAACAGCTGTTAAAATTCTGCCTCTTTTTTTCTACCTGGAAATAATTTCTGTTGTGTATCAGTGGCGGATCTGTTTGATGGTGTCCCTGCCTTTCCCACCCAACTGTTCATTTGAAGCCCCTGTGAGATTTATTGAATCAGTGGTCTGCACAGCCACATTCAAGGGAAATGAGAACATTGGAATCTCTTAAAATAGTAGTAAAAGGGAAAAAAAAGACTATAATTTCTGAAAATGATGGTCAGTAAACTAGTAACTGCCTAACATTTGTAATTCAAATCCATCTCACTCACCTGCCTTTCTCACCAGCCCATGGCAGTGGAAGGGATCAGGAGGGGGCAAATCCACTCCTCTTGTTGATGTGGTCCACCGCAGTCAAGGTTCATGGGTTAGGAGAGCAAGGAAAAGAGCCTGGTTTAGTGCCTCAGAAGTCATTGGGGAGAGGAGGAGTCTGGGATATGTCTATGGCTACTGTAAGCCCAAGAACAGAAAAAGAAAAGGTAGTTTCTGCATGTATGTCTGCTCTAAAACAGGGGATCTTCAGCTAGCCCCAACACTTCTATTCCTCCCCAGAGGTCCAGGCTGCTGTGTCCATCAAACTGCCCTGCTTTACAGCCAGTAATGCCCATGTCCTCCTGCCAAGCACAATCAATGCTTCCTAACCCAGAGATGCTGTCTCCTATTCCCTAGCATCCCAGAGTTTCTTTTTCATGAGGACACTGATAGTTTAGTAGCTGTAATCCTCCAACCAGTCTTCTGGAATCTTCCCACTTCCTTACACCTCCTTTTGTGTTCATGTAGCACTAGAATTGCCCTTTTTTGCCTCCAGGCCCTAGCGCATACCCATTCTCATTCCAGTTTCTTTGGCTCTGGCTGACAAGCCTTGCCTGGCATAACGGTTCTTCACTAACCTTGCCTGTGAAAGACAAGGTCTGTCTCCTGTCTTTTGTGCTGTAGAATGGAAGGGACCTCTGGAGGTCATCTTGTCCAACCCTCTGCTCCAATCACATCCAGCCATACTGTGTAGCTGAGCCCTCACTAGCTGAGGTTTCAGTATCTCCAAGGACACAGAATCTGCCATTCCTCTGGTGGCCCCTTTCACCGCTCTCACAGTGAAAATATTTTCCTAATTTTCCAATTTCTAAAAATTTCTAATTGGAACCTTCCTTTGCATATTTGAGCTCAGTCAGGAGATCCCCACTCAGCTATGCTGGCCTTCTGCCAGGACCACTCCATTTTCTGCACGCGAAATGGGAGTGTTCCTGTGAGGTTGTGCTCCAACACAGTAATATATCAGCAGGCTGCAGCAGAAGACATTTTCAGTTTTTATTTGCAAAGCTGTGATGAAATACCCAAATATGAGGGTAAAAGAAAGTGCTGGTGAAAAAAACCCCAAAAGCTGCCGGGTTTTACCAGCAGGAAGCTTGCATTTTACTAGCCAGACTGCTTTTGTAGAAGGTGCCTTTTCTGTTCAGGTTCCCGTAAAGGCTCTGTGGCAACTGTTGCATGGTTTACCATTAAAATACCTTTCTCAGGTATTTTTAATCTCTTTTCAAGCCATTGTATACCTTTATAAAGAGCAGAGCTTGGGAATGGGGCAATTGAAGACTAAGAGATGGAGACCTACTGTCCTACTCCCTCTCTTGGCTGACCCACAGTTTCCCCAAATAATTTTTCTTGGTTTTGCCATGGCAACTTACTTGGCTGTATTAAATGTGATGCTTTTAGTTGGAAGTCTGTGACAGCCAGTGAATGGCACAGTTTCACTGTAGCTAAATGTTGCCAATGTGGGTTTTCACTGCAAGCAAGCTGGTGTTCTTTTTTAAACATGCAATAGTATGTTCATGTCAATTGATTTGTTGTGCCAAATTATGAAGGCGACACTTAGCACAGTCCCAGCCACAATTTGATCTGAAAGGCATGCTAGTGAAGCACACATTTTGAGAAATCCAGGGACTATTTTAATGTGCTTTTTGCCACTTGGAATCCTTCTGCAAAATTTACAGTCTTGAGTGAGAAGGAAAGAAAATCAAGAGCCCCATCAAAGGGAAGAAGGAAAGAAATCAAAATGACAAAACAGACAAGGACATATCCTGGGGGAAGACAGGTATACTCATTAATTGTATTTACATTTCAAAGATGAGTTAACTGCGGTGTTCTTAATCATACCCTACACTTGGGTTCCCTGCCACACACCATGAATAATAAATGCACTTTGGAGGATAGAATAAGTAACCCAATAGGCTTCTTCCACTTTCAATTTCATGAGAGATCTTAATTTGAGAGGTCAATACAAATGCGTATGGTAACTAGACAATATTAGGCCAGTAATTACTAATTAAAGCAGAAGGCAAGATGCTGGCTAAGCCACTTTCAAATAGATCCCAGATAACCTTGCAGGAGCTGATTATCTCAAATAGAACACCTCCTTAGGTGATAGCTACCAAATGATACTTGGAACAGTTTTTAAAATTATAAAGGATGAGGGAAAAGGATTTATGAAACTCTTGGCTGAGTTTTCTCTGGAGAAAGAATTTTGATAATAAGTGGGATTAGCTGTTTGCTAATTAGCAGACAATTAGAAGACAGACATTTACCCAGTAGGCAAAAATCTTTTATGATAGATTCACACTCATCAAAACTGTTCATGCCAAAGGAGGATAAACAGTGCTGGGTTCACAAGCGTCTTAGGTCTAGTGATGCAAGCAGCACTGGCTGCTGCTACCATGCCAAAATCACGTGGCCTGAGTGGGACTTGATGTGACAGTGATTAAAGTGGCAAGCACAGAACAGAGGATCCCAAGCTGTGCTTGTGAATCTTGGGATGGCTGTAGATGATTTCCCAGCGGTCCACAAAAGAAATCAGGAACAGAACATCAACTGTCTGTGGAGAAAACTGAGAATTCTCCAATGCTGAGGAATTTTTAGAGACCTGCAAATCAGAAAAAGCGAGAAGACATTTGCTTTATTAATATTTGTATCTGTAAAAGTGATCAACATTGTCAGATCAGAATGCCAGACACTGGAAGCTTTTCTGAAAGTGTCTCTTGGACAGTTGAGGTCTCAAACATCCAGAAATGCAGAATGGCAGATGCTGTAAAGAAGAGCTGAGCTAGGCTGCTGCTTTTTGTATTATTATTTTTTTTCCCCATCTTAACAATGAATTTTTCTGCGTGGTTCCTACAAAATGGAAATGTAGGCAGCACTGCTTGGCCAAAAGGCAGAGTGGGGGATGAATCTGTCTCATTTTACTGATGTTTATGATCCTTTTTTCCATTTTCAGAGCTTAAAATATTCCTAGGTAGGATCCATCTCTCCTAAGTGAAGCATCCAAGAATCAGTGTTTAAGGCTGACCTTCTCTCTAAGCTCCTTCCACAAGTAAGGGGAAGAGATGAGCTGGTGATGAACATGTGCTCTTTAATCCCAGCAGCTCCTCAATGTGTATTTCATGGTACATCCTCTAACGGGGCTATTTCTTGCCACTAACTCCACAGACACTATGGAGCTCAAAGCTAGACTTACATACAGACCTACAGCTCTGATGCCTAAATGAAGTCAGAAAAATTGTACCTTTCTATTCTAAAATCCATCTCAGAATAGCAAAGAGCACAGGAGGAAAACAAGGACCAAGCACTGCTCAGGAGTGCAGAGCATTTCCCTGCTATATCCCTTGGCAGAAGGTAGCACCTACCCTGAGGACTACAAATGCACACTATGATGTAGAAATGAAGGAATAACTCAGTCCTGGTTTTGCCACTGGCATCCTAATCAAAATGAGAATTTCAAACCAAGCTTATGGCTTTATAACATTTGTGACATGCATAAATACATGATCCTTCCAACCAAATCCATGTTTTTACTTTCTTTCCCTGCATAGTTAGGGCCCTGTCCTGGGGCAGCTTTGTTTGCAAGAGGCTGAATTTGCTCTGATTCCAGGAAGCACTCATCACCCTCCAGAGACAACCGTAGTGAGTGGAAGCGGTCCCATGTGGAAGCAGGTCTAACCTGCCTTAGGCATCACTTTCCTATACAAGAAGGGGACATTTTGCAGCTTGTTTCATCCAAAACAAAAACATTAACCCCTTATTGAAGGGGAGGGTTTTTTTAACGCTTCTTGTCCAGAGATTGAAATTCCTTGCAGTTAGGCTAGTACTGTCCCTGTGACATGGATCTTGTTTGAAAACACCTGACCTGGAGCAGGCAGACTGGGGGTATCAGCATTAGGAGAAATTTATCAGTGAGTCATTTCACCCTAGAAAGAATCATAGAATCATAGAAAGTCAAGGGCTGGAAGGGACCTCGAGAGATCATCTAGTCCAACCCCCCTGCCAGAGCAGGATCACCTAGACCAGGTCACACAGGAATGAGTCCAGGTGGGTCTTGAATATCTCGAGAGAGGGAGACTCCACAATCCCCCCAGGGCAACCTGTTCCAGTGTTCCGGCACCCTCACAGTGAAAAAATTCCTCCTCATGTTTTCATGAAACTTCCTGTGCCTCAGCTTCAACCCATTACCCCTTGTCCTATCATTGGGCATCACCGAGAAGAGCTTGGCTCCATCTTCCTGGCACTCACCCTTCATATATTTATAAACATTGATTAAATCACCCCTTAGTCTTCTTTTCTAAGCTAAAAAGCCCCAGCTCCCTCAGTCTTTCCTCATAAGAGAGATGCTCCACTCCCTTAATCATCTTTGTAGCCCTGCACTGGACCCTTTCCAGCAGTTCCATGTCCGTCTTAAACTGGGGGCCCAGAACTGGACACAGCATTCCAGATGTGGCCTCACCAGGGCAGAGTAGAGGGGCAGGAGAACCTCTCTCATCCTCCTAGCTACACCCCTTCTAATACACCCCAGGATGGCATTGGCCCTCTTGGCCACAAGAGCACACTGCTGGCTCATGGT
>JANIMW010021766.1:37023-66423 GCA_024582635.1 Todiramphus saurophagus
GCCTCCAGCTGGACTCCATCCCACTGACCACAGTTCTCTGGCTTCTTTCTTTCAACCAATTCCCAATCCACCTCACTTACCTAATCAAGCAGACCACACTGTCTCAGTTTAGCAAGAAGGATGGTGTGGGAGACAGTGTCAAATGCCTTACTGAAATCAAGATAAACCACATCCACTGCTCTACCATCACCTATCCACCTGGTTATGTCCTCATAAAAGTTTATCAGGTTGGTCAAACATGACCTCCCCTTGATAAAACCGAATAAAAAAGAATGCCTTTCATTCACGGAATGCTGAAGCATCCTAAAACCTTCCAAGAGGCCCACTCAGGTTCAGTTAAAATACCTGTGTTTGCTTCCAGGAAAGCTAAATATCAAGTGCCCTCGAGGGCAAGAACTGGTAGCTATGATGCAGGGTATTTTTGTGGTTGTGCATTGTGTGGGTTAACAGCCCCGCTGAACTGTAGGGACGGACATGATGGAGAGGCTCAGACCTGCAAAGTGCTGCAGCTGCTTAGTGCAAGCTGAAGCTGCACTGAAAAATAGGGAGATGCTGTCAAGTCCTTCTGGCAATAGAAGAAAGTGTACAAAATGAAGGGAACAGTGTCACCACAGCTGATCAGTAGTAACATTTTGTGACTGAAAATTATTTTCTTCACTTGCAGAATGACAGTAACATTTAGGGGAAAAAAAAGGAGCACTGCAGAGGCCGTTGTTACAGATGGAGGAGACTGATTAGCCTCTCTGGTTTTTCCACCTAAAACTACAAGATGTACTATGATACCGCCAACACGAACTCCATGGGAGGAAGTAAAGGAAATGCGATTACAGATATTACATCCAAATTGAATTAAAGCTGTATTAAAAAACTCAGATTACTGCACAGTTCCATGCTACGAAAATATGATATGCATCTGCTACTGGTATATATGTAAAGAACATGCAGGGGCTTATTTCACAGAGAAAAAAAGATAAATCTCTGCCTTTCTGATTCACAAACCCACAGAAACAAATGCAGAAAGTAAAATTATGGACAGACCTTCCCAGCACATAAACAATCACCAGCAAAGCAGATGTGTTCCTTGGGATTTTTATTTGTTTTTCTTCCAAATAGTTACTCTACATTTCAACCTTAAGTAAGTTACTTACCTCATTTTCTTTATCTATAAAAATCAGATAATGACTCAGATCTTCCTTGCAAAGGGTGGCTCTGTAGATAAAAGCATTAATACTGTGTGCTGATGTTAATAAATATTTTCTCAGTTGACTAGTAGCCACTGGAACACTTTTCTGTGCTATGCTCATTCACTGTTCAGATTTAAATGAGTTATTAAATGCTTCTGACCTATCCTAGTTTTGCTGGCAGACAGAAAGAGCAATCCAGTCTTAAGCATACATGTCAAGATCACTTTTAAAGCTATTTTTTGTGGGGGTCATGTAGTGGCATACATAGAGACAAGTATCTCTTTGCTTTCTGGGTTGTGACTAATACAAGACAATGAAAAAGATTTCTAGACTATGACAGTGTCACAAGTTACTGTCTCTGCCTTGTGAGTCCTATGCACCTAGTAATTCTCATAGAAGACTGTCTATCTAGTATGACTAGAAGTATCATACAGGCTGGCAAAGTGAACTGTAATAAAACAGTGCATCTTTCAATTACTTCCCACATTATGTTGCAGCAAGTGGCAGAGCACAATAGATTTTAAAATAAGAAGTTGGCAAGAATGATTATATAGTTATAAATGAATAACAAAGACTTTTAAAGCACATGTGAAAAATAATTCAGCAATCGCCTTCCAACTGCATATTTTCATGCAAAAAAACACAGCTGGAAGCGGTTTATGAAAAGGGTTCAGTGAACTAAAATGTGCTCAGTCTGAAAGAATAATTCTAGAAAAGAAAATTTCAACAGGGATGTATTTTAAGAACAAAATCAAAGAAAGCAAAGTCGCAGAACTTGAGAGTTTCAAAGCAGTCTCTTCGTAAGTCCCCCTGTCGCCCAAAACAAACCCAAGGCTATAAAAAGCTTCAGGAAAGATTTTCAAAGGCACTGAGCTTTCAAAAGGAAGAAGGCCCCTAACTATTCTTTGTGCATTTCAGTAAGGAAATTTCCCCTAGATCTTCCACATTTCAGTCTTTTCTGAGATCACACACTGATTGGCATGGTCAAAGTATGAATGCGTATGTAGTATGTAGCTCAGGAATATGATGCTTTATCAGCTCAGCCAAGGACCTGTCTGCTGCCAGCTCTGCATTGTCAGGGCCTGTTCATTGACTGGGTTCTGCAGAGAAGAGCCTGTTCTCCTTTTGTTCTGAGGTTGGCAGAAAGCTCCTTGTTTTGGGTGATGGTCTATTTTAGGTTCTTGTCTGACAGCTAATTCTTTCTGATGTGAAATCAGGTCAGGTAAACACACTCTGCTGCAATCATGAAGAGTATCTGCAGCCATAGGGAGCTGTATTGTTACCTGCCCTAATTCTGAATAGCAACTTCTGAAGACCTTTTATCAGTGTGACATGGGCAGCACAGGTTTAGCAGCCACATCAAAACTTGCTTCAAAACTTGGTTTGCAATGTAGAAAAAAGTCAGAATCATGTTTCAGAAAGCCATGCTCTGTTTTTTTCAACTTTTTTTTTTTTTCCCCCCTCTGCTTAATTCATTCACTTGAGCACTGGGATTGCAGTATCTAATGAGCTCTTCTTGGTGCCACTGATCACCCACGTCTAATACTGAGTCAAGTGATCCTGAGAACAGAGACCGTCTCAGAGATTTCTCTAACACCATGAGTGCATGGTGCTTTTTTCTTCCCTCCACAGGACGAACTCCTTGTTGTCCTGTGTACCTCTGAAGTCCCATCCAACTTATGACAGGGCTGGTTCAAAGCCAGCTCTTTGTCCTTGTGAAGAATTGATTTTTGTACTCCACGTGAGCAAGGCTCACTCGAGGAGCAGAAAGGAGGTGAAGGATTCCAGGGAACAAAGACATCTTGCTTTTCAAATCTTCTCTGTTTTTGCTCCATTGCCCACACATATATCATTATCTGGCCTCCTACTCTCAAGATGCAAGCCATCTCTTTTATTGCTCGCATGCGCCTCTCTTCTGTTGAAAAATGGTGAATCACTAGAACAGAACAGATAAGGTGAATAAGTATCCCTCGAGGCACTAATGAATACAGAGGATAAGGACAGGGACTGGCTCTGGCAGCCGGTGGTTTGCACCACAGGAATACCTCATTTATCTTCCATCGTGCTATGTGTTATTGTACTATCTCTATCATCTCTAACATTGTACTACCTCTAACTTTAAAGAGTTCATAACACACTGACTTATTTTAAAAACATAGCCGAATTTAGAAATGTTGAAACAACTGAAAGCTTTCAGATTGGCAATAAACCACACAACAGTCTTGTTTTGTCAATGAAAGGTCAGCGGCAAAGCAATCTGGCCCTTTTTTACCTTCACCTAACGCTCATCTGCAGTCTGAAAGAAGCACTTCTGAAAGATGGAAGCCATACACGGTCCTTGCAACAGCTGTGCTAGGGATCCTGCTGCTGATACTCATTAAAAAACCGACCAGGTAAAAACTGCCTGCCTATTTCTCCTCCTTTATTTACAGATGTTAGTAACAGAGCAGAAAAAATGAACTGTCACTATCAGCCTGGGATACATTTACATTATCAACATATGGGTGAAAGGCACTTAAGTCAACTAGCATTTGTCTGCTTCTGCCATTAACAAGCATATATCATGGAAACAAATAATTAGATAACCCCACTCTTGCTTGATAACCCTACACACCATGCAAATGTGTGTAATGTAGAGAACACCTCATCATTACGATGGCAAAACTCAAGCAGCACAGGTTCGTTGGAGTCATAACTGAGCTTAAATTTGATTCTCATTTAAATAAAAATTTTTGCCCCCAAAAGGACAACTGGTCTCAGGCTTTGCCAAGAATGTGCCCAACAGCAGCTCTGTATGTTGGCTCCTGCTTTCAGACTGCACAGCTCTAGAGCAACTCAGAACAGATATCAAGGCTGGTTCGGTCTTGGTGCGCAGCAGGGACTTCAGCAAAGTTTCAGCGACATCTTATGCTAAATGAGAAATAAGAATAGGAAATAATCCTGGAATACCACTGGAAAGGAAAGGGTACGTACTAAAGATACCGAAAATGGAAAGCAATTGAATTAGTGATATTTACCCAACCTTGTATTTTCCTCAGTGAAAATGGCTGTGTCAGTTTGGGCACGTATTTCTACACATGCCACTTCAGGTTGCAATGATAGACCAGGTTAAGGCGTTGAGGTGTTGATTTCCATAGAAAAAAATAACAGATCTTTCAGGGGAAAAAAACCAAACAGTGCAAGCTGTGGATTCTTTCTAGAAACATATGTATAGAAAATGGTAGCAGAAGCTCTGTATGTGCAGCCTCTCTCTGGCTGTCAGGGTGGCCATTCACCATCAGATCCATTTTGCCTCAGAAAAAGAGACACTTTACAATTAAAAGAGTAACAGCATGCAGTCCAGCTGAGATAGGAAAACACTCTCCCTGCAATGAATGATGCATTCAGAGCCTCAGCGGCAGTGTGAGGATCAAAAGGCAAGCTTTGAAGAAAAGGAGTCTTTTAACATTTAGTTATTCAGCTCCTCTGCCTGTAGGTTTCACTTGTTTGAGATGAACAGAAATCAATTCCAAAAGCTCAGGTCTTCTAGCATTAGTCAAGATGTTGACATTTAAACGTTAAGGCCTTTTTAATTAAAAAGTCATCAAGTATCATTTAAGAAATTACAACATATTAATAAAATCTCATACTGAGCAAAGCTTCAGTGTTGTCAAGATAAATCTGTCAGATAATTTTAAGAGTTATGGGTGATGTATTCCATTTAAAAATGAAACAGCATATGCAAAGGGTAACATCACACTATCCTGAAATCACAGATTATCATGGGAATTACTGCACATGACTGTTTTTAATCAAAGCTAAACCTCTCAGGCTCCAAGGTCACCAC
This sequence comes from Todiramphus saurophagus, assembly GCA_024582635.1. NCBI lineage: Eukaryota > Metazoa > Chordata > Aves > Coraciiformes > Alcedinidae > Todiramphus > Todiramphus saurophagus. The sequence goes on from JANIMW010021766.1 coordinate 42,034, forward strand.
ACAGCCACATTCACCTAAAGCAAGCAGCTTATAAAAGACCCATGTCTTTTCCCTGACATTAAATTCCTTGTGTGTTGAAACTGTGTTTAAACTGAACAATCTGTACCTGTACTGTGCAGTAAAGGTGCCTCTTCAGAGATGGAGCAGCTCACATTAGCTAGCAGTGAGGCACACATTCTCCCTGAGGGCCTGATTGCAGCTCAGCAGTGAGCCGCTTCCCTCCCCACCAGTGGAAGTGGTGCAGATCTGCTTCTTCTGCAACAACTTTGTGCTGATGTACTGATGAGTAGATGTCAGTAGGGGCAATATTTCATAGAATCATAGGATGGTTTGAGCTGGAAGGGACCTTCAAAGATCTCCCTGCCTTCCAACTGGACCATGTTGCTCAAAGCCCCATCCAATCTGACCTTGAACATTTTGTGTGATGGATCATCTACAACTTCTCTGGGCAACCTGTTCCAGTGTCTCACTACCCTCACTGTAAAAAAATTCTTCCCAATATCTAATCTAAATTTAACCTCTTTCAGTTTAAAACCTTTGCCCCTGTTCTGTCACTACAGGCCCTAGGTGTCCTTCCATCTTTCTTACAAACTCCCTTTAAGCATTGAAAGACCACAGTAAGGTCTCCCTGGAGTCCTTCAGTGATACATTCCTAGAACAATCTATCACAAGGTGTTCAACATATTTTCAGGTGATTTTCCACCATCCAAACACTATAAAACAAGGCTCCGGATGCTTGAAAGTGCATTTGTCATAATGACTGGTACTTGAAATGAAAATTAGATTTGTCCCAAACTGCAATAAATACAGAAGCTTGCAGGTGGTGAAAAGAGTATCAGCGCAGAGACAGCTCACCCTGGGTCGGAGCAAACATTCCTCCAGCATGGCACTGTGACAGCAGTTAACATCAGATGTTTGTGAAAGAAAGAAAGAAGGGAAGAATAGTGATAACTCTTTCTCCTCGCCTCCTGTGGTCAGTGAGACCCCACGTAGAGTACTGTGTCCATCTCTGGAGCCCTCATCACAGGAAAGACATGGACCTGTTGGACTGGGTTCAGAGGAGGGCCACAAATATGGTCACAGTGATGGATCACCTCTGCTATGAAGAAAGGCTGAGACAGTTGGGGTTGTTCAGCCTGGAGAAGAGAAGGCTCTAGGGAAACATTATTGTGGCCTTCCAGGATTCAAAGGAAGCCCATCAGAAAGATGGGAAAAATTTTTTAGCAAGGCCTGCAGGAACAGGACAAGGGGCAATGGTTTCAAACTAAAAGATCGTAGGTTTAGAACAGATATAAGGCAGACTTTTTTTTACAATAAGGGTGGCGAAACACTGTCCCAGGTTGCCATCAGAGGTGGTAGGTGTCCCATCCCTAGAAACATTTGAGGTCAGGTTGGACAAGGCTCTGAGTAACCTGATCTAGTTGCAGATGCCCCTGCTCACTGCAGGGTGGTTGGACTAGACGACTTGTAAAGGTACCTTCCAACCCCAAACCATTCTATGATTCTGTAAACAGTTTGGACCTTTGATCATTGTAAGGACCTTTACTAATTCATCTATATCCTTCCAGAGATGGAGAAAACGTGAATTTCATGCAGTAACCAAGATATGGTTGCACCAGGTATTTTATCTTCTACCGTTCTTCTGGATTTTCATTTTTGTTCTTAATATATGAATAATTTTTGACCAGGTTTGAACACTGAGCTAATGTTTTTCAGGGCAATGAAAATGAGTCTGATAATGACTTCAATACGTCTTCCCTGAACAAGAATAGAGGGTACCACTGTGCCTGTACATTTAGTTATTTTCTATGCACACTACCTAGCATTTATCCACAAGTACTTTTACTGCAATTTTGCACCCAGTCATTAGTTACACAGAAGACCTTTTTTTTTGCAACTCTTTGCAGTCAGTGATCCTGAATAACTCTATGTCACCAGCAAACTTTATCACCAGCCTATTCATTTCATTTGTAATTACAAATTACACAGGAATCTGTTGAACAGAGGCCTTTTTATAGGTGCCACACACCTACACTAAGCATTCAACATTGAGCCTTTCAGCACTTTCCACACTCATCTGCTAGCGTTTTATCCTTCTGGCTTTTCCTTTCAATTTTCCATAAGTTTCCTTCTTTTTGCTAGCAAACTTTTATGCAGTAGATTTTTTAAAAGCATTTTTGTTCCTAGCAGGAGGTTCGATTATGGTTGTATTAAATTCAGTGAGAGAATGTGGTTCTTGCACAATTATTGATGTGGGCCTGATGCACCATTTCAGACTAGTAAGAGTTGTTTCCCTTTTGTGGGTTCTCAGATTAATCTTTCCAAGAGGCTTTGTGCCCCTGTGTATCATTTACACAACCTACATACAGATAATTGTGGTTTCTCAATATTGTGTTTCCTGCCCTCACAGCCCTCGCAATCTCTCTTAATAATCTGTGGTCATTTTCTCGAAGTTTATCAGAGAGTTAGTGATACATCCTTATTATTACACTGCTCTCCTCTGTAGCTGCTGCCTACTACCATTTCTTCCAGAAGTTTATTCTCTTGGTTTTTTCCAGAGAAGAATATTCAGAGCTTTTTAGCTGTTATGCAACCCTTGTAACAAAAGCTAGAAGAAACCCTTAAGTTCACCACAGAAAGGCCTTTAATGAATATTGTATCATTATCATACTAACCATCACATTCATATCTCATTATCATAGCTCATCACATGCCATGGCGATGAGGACAAGTAGGACCACATTCAGTTTTTCAAACATCCAAACAAACTATTGCAAAAAATAAATCTAAGCAGAAAAATATTTGTTTGGGGCGAGCACAGTCCAAACTCCGGACAGCTCTTGGCAGCAGCAAAGCCTTGCTTCATGGATTAACAGTTGTTACAAATCAAGCATTCCTTTTCATTTTGGCCATACAATCCCCTAGTGTACCTAAAAGTCAATCCAAATTAATTTTGTGCCATGTACTGCCCATTCCCACCACTTCTGTTTAAACTGAAGACTGAAAGATTTTCCATAACTGCAAAATACATAATGGAATTTTAGATTTCAAAGGAAGGGGATGAGAAGGAAAGGAGAACATTTCAAAGATTATTTTCTTCTTAATTTCATAAGAATATAATTAATTGCTCCTTCTCTTAATTTAATACTGTGACTAATCTTACTAAAAGGGATTATTTAGAACAAGCAGACAATGCAGGATACATTTTTGTGTCATTCAGCTGTCTTCAGAGAACAAAACTGAAAGCATCAACAACTTTGTCTGAATTTTTCTAGAAGTCATTTTCAAAATTAATGTTTTAGGTCAGTGATTCAATTTAAACCCTGTTAAATGGCAAAAAGCAATCTGTGTAATCAGAAATTACTTTTCCCTGTCAAATTTCTTTACTGAAGTTAAATCCCTTCAGAGACATTTGTAAAGTATTTAAGGATCACAGAATCTTTATCTTGGAGATTCTTTTGTATATACTGTATACATACTTCACATGTCACTTTATCTCTGTCAGCTCTAATAATAGGAACAATTGGAACATATACAGAAGGCATGATTCCAAGTTAAATATGATTTTATTATCTTCATTATGGTGTCATCAAAAATAAAAAGGAGAGGAAAAATACTAATATACCAAATAATTATTTAAAAGAATTACTGAGTAAACTTCAAACAGTGTTTCCATTAAAAACTTTTTCCTATTAAAAACATAACTCATTAATTACTTAGGTTGGAAAATTTGTTCTTTTATTTTTGCACATTTATAGTTAGCGTTAGTAAATGAGGATGCTGCCTTTATAGAAAGCATTATCATTATGAAATTTAATTAACTTATTAAAGCCTTGATTCAGGAATATAATTATATGCTTAATTTTAAGCATCCAAGTAGCTACACTGGTTTCAATAGGATTATTTCTGTGTTTATATTACAGATAATTCTGAAATGCCTGGCACAGCAGTATAGGAGTTGGGACATCTATAGCTAAAACCAGCAAAAGAGGGTAATAAAATAGGGTCAGTGGAACAGTTCTCATGAAGCCCTTCTCCTCCTTTGCCTTCCACCATCCTCAAGGCAATTTGTCTGAGCCTGAATTAATCCTTCCCTCTTCCCACCGAGAGCAGCATGGCTTTGCCCAGAGCTGCTGCCCTGGTCTCACCAGGTGGGCTTTGGGAGCTCACTCCATCTGCTCTCAAGCACCATTTAATCGTGCTTATACACTTTACATTATTCAGTCACCATGTACAGAGGAAATAATGCAGGCAGCTGCTGTCTTTCCTTCCCTCCCCTCCTGGGTGTGCTCCGATGTGCTGGGCTACGGGATTAGGCTCCCCTTCCACCTCCTTTAGGCTTTTTGGCTGCAGGTTCTAATTGCTGGAGGACTGGGGCATATCACTGGTGATTAGAAATGTGGATTTGAAACGCCCCTGGATGAGGAAAAGTAGAATCAAGCTCTCCCACTATCTGGGTGAGTGCCTTGAGGACTTGGCTGCACTGGAAAGAGTAAAAAAGCAGAACCTCTGCAATTCTCTGTTAGACACCAACACCAAAAGAGGCCTTGGCACTATGGATCTTTATTTAGTGAAGAAGGTTTAAATGGGCACCCACCTCAGGTGCCCGAACACTGTTCTGGATCCATTCTGGATCTCAAGCATCTTACTCAGAAGAATAATCTTTTGATAGTACAGAACGAAACCCCTATGCTCAGGAGCCTGCTCTCAGGTTACAGCACAAACCTGCCAAAACCATCATGTAGAAGCTGCTCAGCTGTCCCTCCTTCCAAAACCATGACTGCATTGCTCTGCACTCTGAGACAGGACAAGAGCTGTACATGAGCAGGTTGTGTAGCTGGCAAGAAGCTGTCACCTCTTTTAATGACACCCAACAGCTGGTCAAGACCTTGCAACCATGTAACATGGTGTTAAGAACACCATGTAGCTGAGATTTAAAACAGATAGGCTGTCAACATGATGACAGTGATAAGACTACAGAGAGCCAATTGTGCTCTAAAAGAAATAATTACATTTCAAAATGTTGAGTAGGCTGCTGGCTGCTATTGTGAAAATCAAACTAAATGTAAGGATGCATTTGGAGTTTGCACCAGTTCTGCACTCTCCTGACTTGGAGCATTAGAGGGGACCATAAGGGGGAGAGCTTGTTCTGTTGTGATGCACATTTTTCTAAGAAAAAAAATTAGAAAGAGTAAAGTTTTCTGACCTGACCCCATCCTGAGATAACTATGTGTCATCCACTGAAAATAAACTTAGGATATTTTCAATAAATCAGTTAAAACTTACATGAAATATCAATGTGAGGAACACAAAGCTCTGGATTTAATTAGATGAGATAGAAATCAGGCTCCTTGCTGTTGGTGAGAATTGCACCGATATGACAACTCTGTCAGCTGATAAACCCAGTGAAAGCAAGAACGTGAATGACAGATGAAGCCTGCAGGTGTCAACCACAGGCTCTCACTGACCTATGGAGCTTCTCTGCGTCTCTAAGAATTTGCAGATACTAGCTTAGAAATAACAGTATTATTTGCTTTAAATAAAATACTAATAGTGGTGAGACTGAAGCTGAAATCAGGGCTTGCAGATGTCTCAGAAGAAGCAAAGGTACTCTGTGGGTTGCCTAATAAAAAACCCAGAAAATCCTACTATGTGTGGTATTTTTCCTCTGTCTCCAAGACCTCTTGTGATATTTAGGCTTTGTTAGCATTTTGCACCTCTGCCTTCCATCAGTGATGGGAGGTCACTGCTGTGGGAGGAGCTGTATTAATATTACATAGCAACTGGGTATAGGAAAGTCAATGGATTTTTCTCAAAAAGACCAGGAAGCCTTTACAATAAAACAGATGCAGAAAAATAGAAGTTGTTCATTTTCCAGCTCCAAGGCAGAATTAAACACTTGGCTCAAATGTGACCCGAATTGTTCTAACCTGCTCTTAAAAGCCTTTTAATATCTGAGGTAAATAACCTTTGCTGCAGGGTAAGATGATTTTTTTCTTCCCATGTCAAACAAACAACAGCTTTCTGTAAAAATCATTCCTATATTTGAAGGCTATTATGTTTCCTTCCATCTTCTATTTACTTCCTTTCTCGACTAACCAAATCCAGTTCCTTCAGCTTCCTCTGGTAATTCAGATTTTCTAAACACCAGTTATTTAAAATATCTCCATAATGATTGCAAACATTTTAAGGCATGGTCCCCAAAGGCAAGTATGATATTCCACCTAGGATCTAAAAAATGCCAAGAGCAGAAGGGTGGCTCATTCTTCTGCCTGCGATGACATTGCTCTGTCACCATGCCTCAGACAGGTATTTACCTGCTTTTGTAACAGCATGACATTGCTCACGTATATTTGGCCTGTTGTCCATCTTGCCTGGATGTTATTTCCCACTTTGTTAACTGAATGTTTCCTTTCTGAGCATGGTACATCCCTCTCAATGGTTTCTGTATCTCTTCCTGTTGATTTCAGACAACTCTCCATCATTTGGATGTCAAATCAAAAATAATTCCAGCTCTTGCTACACAGGAGCTGTTCACAACTTGCTGAGTATGCTCTCTAGCCTGCCATCAAAGTTACTCATTAACATTTTTCATAGAAACAGATGTAGAGTGAGTCTCAAGAGTATCCCCTTTGAAATGTGTCCCGATTGGACAGTGAACCACTGATCCATTTTGAGAATGATTTTTTTTTTCCATATTCTTAGCTCCATTTACTTATTTTACTTGCAACAATGACAAGAGAATCAAGATTTATCATGTCTCCTCCTGTTAGCCTGTCTATTGGGATGATTAGCCTGTCAAAGACAGAAAGCAGACTGGCTTGCTCCTGACAAACGCAGGTTGGCTGTTTCCTGTTACATTAGTATTCTGTAGGTTTAAATAATTGATTCTATTTAAATTAGATTATTTAAATTATTTATTCTAGCACTCTTGCATAAATCTAAGTTAGGCTGGCTTCCTCTTGAGGTTCTTTCTATCTCTTTTGGAAATAAGTACTATGTTTTCTTTTATTTACTTGCTGGAGATCTTTAAGATAATCTGCTAGTTCACAGTAGTTTAAGATTAATTTCATGATTTTCTAACAATTTGTGTAATCTATCTAAATATTCTTTAAGACATTATTTCCTTTTCATACTCTCAACTCCTGTCCTCTGGTTGCAACTTCACTAACTTGCTGATGCCTACTATTAACTTTTTGTAAAGACCAAAGAAAAAGGCAAGAAAAAGGCAACTTCTTTTGTCATCTGTTATTTGCTCTTCTTTCCTTGTTGCTTTCCTCTTGCCTTGTATGCATTTATAAAGTCTTACCCTAGTTCTAATTTGTGTTATGCTGTAGTCATCCTGACTTTGGTTCTTCACCCCATTCCCTGTAATTATTGATAGTCATGTTTTTTTATGATTTAATTTCAATTTCTATGTCAATAAAGATTTCCTGATGCTGTCATACCAGACCTCATACTCTGCTTTCCACTGGGACAGATCGCTTGTTGTACCTTTAACATGGCTTCTTTTAGGAAATGTAATTTTCTGGCCACAGTGCCTTTTTGTTGGAAAAAGTGAAAAAAACCTTTTAGAATGTAATCCTGATTAATTATTAGGAAAATCAGAATTTAGGAGGACTGGCAGGTAGTAATGATTTACCCATCATAGAATCATAGAATGGTATGGGTTGGAAGGGATCTTAAAGATCATCTCATTCCAACACCTCTGCCATGGGCAGGGACACCTCCCAGTAGACCAGGTTGCTCGAAACCCTATCCAGCCTGACCTTGAACATTTTTAGAGAAGGAGCATCCACAACCTCTATTTGGGCAACCAATGCCTCACCATCCTTATGGTGACAAGCTTCCTTACATCTAATCAAAACATACCCTCTTCAAAACCATTACCTTGTAAAAAATCCCTCTCCAGCTTTCCCATAGGCTCCCCATTTAGGTACTGGAAGGCTTCTATAAGGTCTCCCTGGAGCCTTCTCTTCTCCAGGATGCCCAACTCTTTCAGCCTGTCTTCATAGGAAAGGTGTTCCAGCCCTCTGATCATTTTTGTTTCCCAGCCTGTACTTGCACTTGTAATTGCCTTGACCCAGGTGCAGCACCTTGCACTTGGCCTTGATGAACATGATGAAGTTTTCAGAGCCCACCTGTAAAGCCTGTCAAGGTCTCTCTGGATGGGAATCTCTTCCCTCTGTCATGTTGATTGCATCACACAGCTTGGTGTCATAGGCAGACTTGCTGAGGGTGCACTCAGTCCCACTGTCCGTGTTGCTGATGAAGATATTTGTCCTTGTTTGAGTGAGAACAGACTAATCCTCTTCAGTGATTTTACTTTTCATCTCAGTTCTTCTAACTAACTGCACTGTCTGAAGTTAGCAATCTGTTTTCACAGTGTCTGCTTCTAGCAGTGATAACACCTGATGTTTAGAATTAGTACCAAGCATTGGTGTGCAGACCAAGGCCACTGCAGGATCTTGTGTATCATGTTAGGGGTGCAGAAAGTAAAAGGCTACACCTGTGGGGAGAAGTAGATATGGCAGGTGACCCTAAACTGACCAATGAGGTATCCATCCCATATACGTCATATTTAGTATAAAGCTGAGTGATTATGACGGTCAAGTTCTCTTCTTCAATGGCTGGTGTCTGAGGAGGACTCTGTTCTGCCTTTGACCCTGATCTGTGTGTTCCTGAATCCAGTTCCAGTATCCAACTCCTGAACACAGTTCCTGTATGCTGCTGAGTCCAGTCTGGGACTTCCCCAGTGCCTGCTCCACAGCATCAATGGTAACAGCGACATACTTGTCATCAGGGGATTGGGTTCAATACTGGTTATATTTTTATATATTCTGTTTTATTATTATTATTTTCACTAAATCTGGTTTAGTTTTCTTTTCCAATCCATAAATCTCTCTCCCTTATTCCCTTTCTCTTCCTCTTTGGGAAGAGAAAGGGGTTAATAGAGGACAGTCTGTCATTCATTTAGTGTCCAGCCCAGCTCTAGACAACATTAAACAGTGCCACTCCCAGTACTGACCCCTGAGAAATGCCACGTGTCACTGGTCTCCACTTGGACATCAAGCTGTTGACTGCAACACTTTGACTGCAACCATCCAGCTAATTAATTATCCACCAAGTAGTCCATCTGTCAAATTCATGTATCTCCAACTTAGAGTCAAGAATGTCATGTGGGACAGTGTCAAATGCTTTGCACAAGGCCAGGTAGATGACATCAGATCACAGAATCACAGAATCAAAGAATGTCAGGGGCTGGAAGGGACCTCAAAAGATCATCTAGTCCAACCCCCCTGCCAGAGCAGGATCACCTATACCAGATCACACAGGAACACATCCAGGTGGGTTTTGAATATCTCCAGAGAGGAAGACTCCACAACCCCCCTGGGCAGCCTGTTCCAGTGTTCCGTCACCCTCACAGTGAAAAAATTCCTCCTCATGTTTTCATGAAACTTCCTATGCCTCAGCTTCCACCCATTGCCCCTTGTCCTATCATTGGGCGTCACCGAGAAGAGCCTGGCTCCATCCTCCTGGCACTCACCCTTTATACATTTATAAACATTGATGAGGTCACCCCTTTGTCTCCTTTTCTCCAAGCTAAAGAGCCCCAGCTCCCTCAGTCTTTCCTCATAAGAGAGATGCTCCACTCCCTTAATCATCTTTGCGGCTCTGCACTGGACTCTCTCAAGCAATTCTATGTCCCTCTTGAACTGGGGGCCCAGAATTGGACACAGTACTCCAGATGCAGCCTTACCAGGGCAGAATAGAGGAGCAGGAGAACCTCTCTTGACCTACTAGCCACACCCCTTTTTATACACCCCAGAATGACATTGGCCCTCTTGGGCACATGAGCACATTTCTGGCTCATGGTCAGCCTCCCATCAGCTAGGACCCCCTGATCCTTTTCCCCTTCACTGCTTTCCAACAGGTCACTCCACAACCTATACTGATGTCTGGGGTTGTTCTTTCCCAGGTGCAAGACTCTACACTTGCCCTTGTTGAGTTTCATTAAATTTCTCCCTGCCCAACCCTCCAGCCTGTCCAAGTCTCGCTGAATGGCAGCACAGCCTTCTGGTGTGTCAGCCACTCCACCCAGTTTGGTGTCATCAGCAAACTTGCTGACGGTGCACTCTGTGCCCTCATCCAGGTCATTGATGAATATGTTGAACAGAACTCATCCCAGCACCAACTCCTGCGGGACCCCACTAGTTACAGCCCTCCAGCTAGACTCCATCCCACTGACCACAGCTCTCTGACTTCTTTCCCTCAATCGGTTCCCAATCCACCTCACTACCTGATCATCCAGACCACACTGCCTCTGTTTAGCCAGAAGGATGCTGTGGGAGACAGTGTCAAATGCCTTACTGAAATCAAGATAAACCACATCCACTGCTCTACCATCACCTATCCACCTGGTTATGTCCTCATAAAAGGCTATCAGGTTGGTCAAACATGACCTTCCCTTGGTAAAACCATGTTGACTGCTCTTAATTACCCCCTTGTCCTTGATATGCCTAAGGATAGTGCCGAGGATAAGTTGCTCCATTACCTTTCCGGGGATGGAGGTGGGACTGACCAGTCCATAGTTGCCTGGGTTCCCCTTCTTACACCTTTTGAAGATTGGAGTGATGTTTGCCCTCCTCCAGTCCTCCAGGCTCCTCTCCTGTCTGCTGTGACTTACTGCAGATGGTGGAGAGTGATCCGGCAATGAACTGTGCCAGCTCCCTCAGCAACCGTGGGCACATGCTATTGGGACCCATGGACTTATGGATGTCCAGATTACTCAGCTGTTCTTTAACCCAGTCCTCATCAACCAGGGAAGACTCCTTTGTCATGCTATCCTCTGGTGCCTTAGGTGTCAGGGGCTCCTGAGGACAGTCTCCAGCAGTATAGACAGAGACAAAGAAGTCATTTATTAACTCTGCCTTCTTTGTGTCTTCTGTCACCAGGGCTCCTGCGTCATTTAGCAGAGAGCCTACATTGTTCTGGGCCCCACACTTCAAGCAGGATATTGAGGTGCTGGAGCGGGTCCAGAGGAGAGCGACAAGACTGGTGAAGGGACTGGAGGAAAAGTCTTACGAGGAGAGGCTGAGGGAGCTGGGGTTGCTCAGCCTGAGGAAGAGGAGACTCAGGGGAGACCTCATGACTCTCTACATCTACCTGAAAGGTAGTTGTAGGCAGGTGGGGGCTGGACTCTTCTCCCAGGCAACCAGTGACAGAACGAGAGGGCATGGCCTGAAGCTGTGCCAGGGGAGGTTTAGGTTAGATATTAGGAAGCACTTCCTTATGGAAAGGGTCATTAGACACTGGAATGGTCTGCCCAGGGAGGTGGTGGAGTCACCGTCCCTTGTGGTGTTTAAGGAAAGATTGGATGTGGCACTTAGTGACATGGTCTAGCTAGGAGGCGTGGTGTCAGGTCTTAGGCTGGACTTGATGATCTCAAAGGTCTATTCCAGCCTCAATGTTATCATTCTGTGTAATTCTGTGTAATTGCCTCTAACCTTTGCTTTTCCTGCAATGTATTTGAAGAAACTCTTTTTGTTATCCTTGACCTCCCTTGCAAGGTTGAGTTCCAACAAGGCCTTAGCTTTCCTAGTTGTCCCCCTACATCCTCTGACAACAGTCCTATACTTCTCCCAGGTGGCCAGCCCCTCCTTCCATGATCTGTAGACTCTCTTCTTCCACTTAAGTTTGCTCAGCAGTTCCTTACTTAACCATGCAGGTCTCCTGGCTCCCTTTCTTGATTTCCTGCTTGCTGGGATGCACTGATCTCGAGCTTGGAAGAAGAGGTCCTTAAATATCAACCAGCTATCATGGGCCCCTCTGCCCTCTAGTACCCTGTCTCATGAGATTTCACCCAGCAATTGCTTGAAAAGGCCAAAGTTGGCCCTCCTGAAATCCAGGGTTGGAGTCCTGATTGATATCCTGTTCCTGCCAGACAAGATCTTGAACTCCACCATCTCATGCTCACTAAGGCCAAGGATGCCCTCAACCTTCACTGCTTCAACCAGACCCTCCTTTTTGGTGAGGATAAGATCCAGCATTGCTCCCCTCCTAGTTGGTTCCTCCACCATTTGCACCAAGAAGTTATCATCTATGCACTGGAGGAACCTCCTGGACTGAGGCTGGCTGCCTGAATTGCCCTTCCAGCAAATATCTGGAGAGTTAAAATCCTCCATGAGAACCAGGGTGTGTGATTGCAAGGCTGCCGTTAGCTGCCTGTAGAAGGCCTCATCAACTTCCTGATCCTGATCAGGTAGCCTGTAATAGACACCCACAACTGCATCTCCCATGCTAGCCTGTCCCTTAATTTGTACCCACAAACTCTCAACTCACCCCTCATCCACCCCTGGACAGAACTGAAGACATTCCAGTTGCTCCCTTACGTAAAGAGCTACTCCACCACCTCGCCTTGATTACCTGTATCTCCTGAAAAGGACATAGCCATCCATGACCACATTCCAGTCATGTGAGCTGTCCCACCATGTCTCTATAATTGCCACCAGGTCATAACCCCGTGACTGCACATGGATGTCTAACTCCTCTTGTTTATTCCCCGTGCTGCGTGCATTGGTGTATACACATTTCAGGGATGGAGTCGAGTATATAGTTTTCAGCCTTGAAGGAGGGTAGGCCCTCTGGTTATCTAAAATGCCAACACCCTGCTCCTCAAGTGTTGGGTTATTACACCCAGGGTTCTCGCTGACAAGGCCGGCTACACCCCCGTCCCCTGTCATGGCTAGTTTAAAGCCTTGTCAATGAGCCCAGCCAACTCATGTGCAAGGATTCTTTCCCTTGCTCTTCCCTTATCCACCAACACTGTAACACCATTGTAGAAGGTCACCAAATTCGTCAGGCATAATTTGCCTTTTAGTGGGGCCGTGTTAGCTGTCACCAACCACCTCCTTATTTTCCATATACCTTAGCATAGCTTCCAGGAGGATATTGCTCCATAGTCATCCTTCTTCATAAGCACAAAAATGATTGTTTTGGATGACAAATCATGGAGAACAGGAGTGAAAAACAGAATTTGGAAAGGTGCATAAGGATTTAATACTGAGCTTCAAATATGCCCAGTGTTCCTAAGCAAGTTTTGTTGTATCTTCTTCCTGACAGAGACAACATTTCAAATTTCTGTCGTGCAATAAGGCACAAATGAGGCTTTCCTCACCTTTTTGCACACTGTAGTTTAGCTGTGCTTGGACTAGAACAAAACTCATCTCACATCTGTACGACTTACCCATTTTGGAATTTTGCACTGAGTTTGCAATAGTATATATTTCTTGTGCTAATATAGATTTATCTGTTTTACACGACCAAAATATTCTGTTGGTTGCTGAAAAAAGCCCAAACCTAGAAGAGACTGCTATGCCAATTTAAGTGGTTTAAACTCTTTAAAGGTCTGGCCTGTAGACACTGGCGGTAAGGAGACTGCACCAGCAATGGCCAGGATGGTGTCAAAGCACTCACATTGGCAAGGCAGACACAAGCTATGGCATACCATTACTTCATGGCCTTCGTTTCGTGCTGATTCTACCAATAGGAAACAGTATTCACAACTCAGCTTATAGGCCTGAGAATTGACGTGAAGGTATTTGCCATTTCCACAGCCTGAAGAAATAATGAGGAGGACAAAGAAAGGGGGACATTCGGTGTTTGTACAAAAGAAAATGTATTCTTGATATAAGCCATGACGTACGCCTAATAGCTTGAAATTCTCCACCCATTTTAAAGGAGATAGATGTAGTTGAAGTGGAATTCAGGTTATTTTTTACCATCATAGTACAATGAGTACAGACTGCTCCTTTCTGTCTAGCAGGCTCTCTGCTGCATGACAGGAGGCATTCAAGTGGGATTGCTAGAGAGTATTTACCTTGGCCTTCCCACCACATACAGAATCAAAAATATTTATGGTAATGATGCTACTGCAATTCTGCTTGTAATAGACTCAAAATGCTAAGTGAAATCATCATGTAGTGGGAGCACACCACTGAACTATTCCTGTTTATTGAAATGCTGATAGACAAACTAGACCGCTAAGTAATTAAGTCACTATTAGACCAAACCATTAAATCCATTGTTTGTTGTTCTAACTGCTGCTAATTGCTGTCACCATGACAACAGTGGAGTTTCTTTTTCTGGTATCTCCATGCAGTTTCCTTTTCATAATGGAGCCTGCGACAGGAAAATCTACATCTTCCCAAACTGAAATACTTCTTGTGTAGAAATAAAGGCAGACATCTTTAGATAAGAACGATTTTAGTGTCAGCAGTAAAATGGATCTTATCTACATTTCTGATAATGTGCTTGCAGAATTATCTGGATCTTAAAGTGCATTTTAAAGTAGATTACTAATTTTTAAAACTTGCCTTCTCACTTGCATCATAAAAATCATAGTTCATATTAAGATTGCATCAGGCCAGCATAATACCCTGTACCTTGTGTGGACTTTAGTTCAGGTTCTGTTTATGGCTACACTTACTTCAAACATTAAGCTTGAGTCAGAGCCCAGATGTTCTCATTTTTTTTTAATTATGGTTATTTTGGAGCCTTCCAAATATTTATGTCCCTATAATTATTTTACAGCCATCCCATAGCACCTATTCTGAAACTCTGTGTGGGTCTCTGTGTTCAGTAAGGAGGCTCCCAGCTCCATCAGTCTGTTGCCATTTGAATAGGAGATGAATCATTGCTGAGCTGCAGATAGAAGTCTGCTCCTGACTGCTTGGCTAATATGAACTGCTGATCCCATCCCCCAGGACTGAAGGAAAGATATCCAGAGAAAAGCCGGAGACCTCTCAGTCCTTCTCATACCTGACTTCAGCACCAGCTGAGAAGAGATGCTGTGAAACAGTGCCAGTACTTGTCTAATATTAGACTAGGCTAATATTTGCCAAGGAGAAAGAGCAGTAAGAAGACTACCCTGGAGCTCTGACTGGAAAGGACTCCAGGACTTTTTCTGGTTCTCACTTTTGGAGGGAAAGGCTCCAGTATAAGCCAAACAACAGCTACTATATACATTTCCTCTAATCCAACACTAGAGGCTGCTTCCCCGGGATGGAGGGGCAGAGGAGAGCTCTGCAGGTAGGCTCCTCTCCAGCACTGTGGCATCACTGTTGGCAATTGTGGTTCACATGGAACTCGTCTCTGGCCACAAATGTCACAACAGCATGCCAGCAGACTCTGCAGGCCAAAGCCCAGGAACCAAGCCTGATCTTAAATTACAGGCTTAACAAAGTCCAAAGCCTGTGACGTGGGTAAAAATTCAATGTGCTGGTTCTTTCTACGTGTTTTAATTTGTTCACATTGAAAATACTGCAAAATCTGCCAAGACCCTGTAGGAATATAATTCCCAGCATTTAGACTATGATAAACTGGGAAGAGTATATTGTAAAGTCTGAATGACACCCAGAACGTCAGTGTGATTAGCCCAACCCTCAGCAATTTTTCTCTTTCACAAACATTCCCACATTATAGTGGGGAGTCCAAACATATGTGTTGCTGGGAAGGACTATGGGTCCAAAGAGCCATTTAGAAGTCTGGCCTAAACGTGTAGAAATTGTGAGTTAATGCCCAGATCTCATCTGGGCAACTAGCATGTAGCCACTTCTGGTGCAGGTGCTGAAGCCAGTACAGAAGCTTCCCTCATACCATTTAGATATTATCAAACCTTTGGGAAAATAAAACCTGTCATACATTGCTCCCCAAAGCACTCAGGACAGCGTCATGATATTTGCTTCAAACTGGCCACACCCAGTACATGTTGTAAGAGCTAAACAAGAGTTCAAATTCCAGAATTATCATACCAATACACATTAGCATCCACTAACAACATCTTAATAAATTTAGTTTCAGCTTAGTGCTTCAGTTTAGTTGACCTACTGGATATTGGGAAAAGTAAAATTGTCTCCATATACCAATGAATTGTAGAGCAATGTAGGAGGCAAACTTCATAGTCTGGCCATTTTGATCTCTCAGTTTGATTCACAAGCTCCAAACTCTTCTGACACAAATACTGCTTGATAGCAAGAGAGGACATGCTTAGACTGTCATTAGCAATGTGATAAACAATTCCACTTACCAATATCAGCAATTAGGTTGCCTGGTTTCTGCTCTGAAATGAACCACTGCACTTTTAGCCATGCCTTGTAGTGCATCATTGAAGCAAGGAGCAATTTTCTCATATACACTACAAGCGTGGTCCATCTCAAGTTGGATTCTTTCCTTCTCCATCACAGCCAAGGCTAGGCTAACTCACTGAAGGCAGTGCAACTGTCCTAGAGAAAGG
Organism: Todiramphus saurophagus; assembly: GCA_024582635.1. Lineage (NCBI taxonomy): Eukaryota > Metazoa > Chordata > Aves > Coraciiformes > Alcedinidae > Todiramphus > Todiramphus saurophagus. The sequence goes on from JANIMW010021766.1 coordinate 58,328, forward strand.
GAAAGGAGAAAAATGAGTGTTGAAACTCTTGTTATCAAAGTACATTTCCTTAAGTTAAGCAGTATGACATTGTTTATTTAGGAAATAGTGTTTCTGAATACTATGTTGCCATTAAAGATAAATTGCTGAGGCTTTTAAAGGAAGAAAGGTCATCTATTCTATGATTTTGTACAACATATTGTTTTCTTATATAAATCTGAAAGGAATTTTACAACCTATTGCTCAAAGTTATTAACTGGTTTATACTGTTATATTTAGGAAACTGTTAACTTTTGCTTCGTAAATTCTTCCATCCTTTTTAGTCCACCCTTGAAAAACATATTTTCTAAGAAGTCCTTTGCTTACAGACACATCTTAAAAAACAGCAACTGAAAATGAAAATGCCAAAAAATGCTCAGAACCCGAAACAAAAGCCCAGAGAGGTGTGATTTTTCCTCTGCTTCATTCAGCACCCTGAAAGATCCACACTTACAGACTTCCCATTACACAATTCATTGACACCGTATGTTACTGTAAATAAAAATTTTTCCATCTTTCCAAACATCCTTTCTTTCAGCTGTTCTGGATTGGCCTGTTGCATGGGTATTAGCAATGTACCCAGGAAACCCCTGTGATATTGTGAATAGCCTATTACATCCTAAGTCATTGTTCAGTTCACTATGAAGCTTAGTACAGAAAGTTTATAAAAACTGTGAATTTGATTGAACATATGCTGGCCATACCAGGATTTCCATTGACATACTGAAGATTTGGGCCACCAAGATAGGCTGCTCTGGCTTCACCTGCATGCTGCAAACAACTCCATGCAGAATAACTTCTTCTGTGAGGCAAAGGTATCAATGACAGCATCTCACACAAAATCTCTGCATTGTAGGCTGGGCATTAATCTGACTCCTTATACAGTCTTTATCTGGTCCTTATTTTCAAACCCATAGGCATTTAAAATCCTATCAAGTCAAAAGACTATTGTTCTGTGACTTCCTATGCAATTACTATAAAGAGAAACACTGGAGCAGAATAACACTAAATTTGATCCTGCAGTAACAGCAGGAAACTAACTCTGGAGGGCTTTTGGTTATGTAATTTATTAATCTGAAAAACTGCTAGGATTAAATCCTGTAGCCCTTGGTGTCTTCTGTCCTATCAGATATTCACTCAACATCCCTGGGAAATTGCCCAGACTGCAGGTTTTCTGAATATCCTGCCTAGATCAAAGTGATGACGAGTATTGGAGTGGAGTGAAAAAATTATCTGGAAGATTGTGACTGTTCTCTTCATTATAGATGTTGCTAAATAACAGTCACTTTAGAAACACAGTTAATAATAAAAGACAAGGAATGTGCATTGCACTGGTTTAGTCTCTCCTGTAAAGCAATACATATCTTTTTGCTTCTAGTGAGATTTAAAGCCATCACCTTGCAAGCACTTACTGAAGTGCTTAACTCTGTGTGCGCAAACAATACCTCTGACGGAATCCAATGGGGATAACTCCAGGCTCAGAGTTCACCACATGCATTAGTGTGTACAAGACTGACTCTCCAAGGCAGAAGGAATTTTTTTTTTATTGTTCTTCATTATAACCAAACTCTGCTGTAGAAGCTCTTTTTTAAAAAAATACCTTCAGAAAAAAACCCTTTTGAAATAGCTGAAGTGCTCTACTGGGGAACATATCAAGAGGAAGCTGATGTACTGTCAAATATATAGGGAAAGGCAGAAGGAGGTGAGAGAAGGAGAGGGAAGTTGTTCTTTGGAAAAGCTGCAACATCATTTCAAAGCTTTGCAATTACTTCATTTGACAAGAGGAAATAATAACTGATGAATTGATGTAAGATCACAGCAGTGAAGACAAGAGAGCTGTTTCTGCTTAACTCTAGGCATACAGTCAGGATAGCTCACTGAGGCAGAGGGACAGCCTGGGAATTGCTACCAGCTTGAGACACTTAATTAACAGGAAAGAAAGGAAGGTCCATATGAAAGAACCTAGCAAGATAAACCACATAGTAAGATACTCTTTCAAACAAAGGCAAAAAAAAAGTGTTTACATTCTAAAAAAGCAAAACATCACGAGTTATGTGTAAAACAGTGTCTCCTCGGGAGCAGGAGTAAAAAAGATGTAACAGGGGCTATGATTAAATCTCACCTAGAATTAAGAAAGATACAGAATCTTTTGTTAAACCAGTAGAGTTTAAACCACTTCCAAGAGTGGGGCAATGATCTGGACCCTCTGAAATGTAAAAGCACAACTCTGCAAGGCACTGTTAAAATTAATTTTTCTAAGTTTCTTGTAAGAAAGTAACCCTTTGTGAGGGAGGCTAAAGGAAAAGACCAGTCAGGTCAGTCCCCAGCAACCACCAGCAGTCATACTATGGACATTTCTGCCTAGAGCAGTCCAATGAGTACCCATCTCCTTTGCTCACCAAGCCATAAACCACAAAATGCTTCTCAACATTCCATTTAATGCTTTTAGTACAACAGACTGAAAGCCATAAAAAACAGTGCGCTGAAGGAAGAGAGCAGAGAGATGCTTGAGGACACAGCCACTAAGTTTACTAAGTGAAAAAGTTCAGACAATTCTAGGAAGCTGGTTACAACACATATTGCAGAAGCAAGGAAAAAAACCCCAGAAAACCAAAATAAAAACGCAGACAGAGATGCCCACCAGTCTAGCCAAGGGGAAATTAATTTCTAGGGCATTCGCTCAGGTTCAAACATACAATTCATACATGCCAACCTGAATCTCAAGGACTTTACAGTTTCTCTATCATCCTCAATGTCCTTTCTCTAGTCACAGGGAAAGCCATAAAATAACCTGGAAATCAAGTTATACCTCAGGAAAAAGAAAACACATTTTCTGTGCAAAACAAAATTGGATATTTAGTGATGCAATGTCACACAATGGCATTTTACATTGGTGCTGTTTGCTTACCTGCATAGCAAAGGCTTTGGGGAATGCAGATATTTTCTTTTGAGTGCCCTCACCCCTACCTTTATTCAAATTAAAAAAAAAAAATTAAAAATCTATTCATCCAAGGCTGGCAGGAAAGTAAAAGAAGAGGTACAGAGCAGCAGTTCAGCCTGACTACCTGTCACCTAATCTTAAGCTAAAATTGACAGAACTTGATTGAAAGTGAAATTAAATTTGAGTTTAAAAGCCATTAAAAACTTCTGACTTCCTAAGTGATTATTAACTTCCTGAATACTGTGAAGCCTCTGACAGTTTGTGCGGCATGTGAACCTCATGCAGGCTGTGCCCTGTGCCCTGGGAGCCCTGATATCCTGCAGCATCGCTCCCCAGGCGGTACCATAGGCTGCTGGTGGAGGGAGCTCTGGTTGAAACATCCAGAGCAGGAGCTCATCCTCTGGGTGGGTCATGGTGGCTTTTGCTATGTTAAGAGTGCCTTATATTTATCCTTGAATTTAAATGGAAATTGGTTTGTAGGAGAATAAGCTTTATAATTCTAAATAATTTCATTTTTTGGGTAATAGTGATGTCAACTTAACTGCTTTGTGGTTCATCCTCATAGAGGGGAATAAACTGAATTAGTTATAAGCTTGCTTTTGACACAGAGAGTCTTCTAGAAGAACCTGTCGTCAGAGAGCTCCCAGATGTACTGAGTTATTCCTAATTTTAAAAATTTGCCTATTCTTTCCCTCTGCCCCCTAGCACTTTCACCTGTAGAAGCAGCAGCAGGATGGGGCTGCCCTGGGCTGCACAAGGGCTCTCACCAAACTTGGCTTAGTGAGTAGAGAGGAGCTCTGCCAAGGCCCCTCCAGCCCTGCTCTGGCCACACCATGGAAGAGCTTTTGGGAGCACAGGAGAAACAGGACTGGCTCAGAGATGTGTACTGGCATCACTAAGCCCTCCCTACTGCTGGCCAGAGAGACAAAAATGGGAGCTGGCCTTCCTCAGAAACAAGATTAGGTTAAGTCTTGCAGTAATTAGTGCCAGACAATGACATAACAGCTGAAATCATAGCTGAAAATCCAAACCAACATCTCCAGGATCACTTTAATACCTGTGAAATAGATTGTGGTGCTTTCCTCCCCTTGGTTAAATGGGTATTTTTGTGAAGGTACGTATGAAAATCCTGCTTAATTCTTCTATTTGCTGTGCCCCCTGCACCATCATCATTCCCATCATATACACAAACACTGCATTATGACTGCTTTGAAATAGCTTTTCTATGAAGCACCTCATGTGTGCATGAAACACTGCAAATATTCAGGTGGACCTCTGTAGGGTCTCTTCTGGGATCTTCACCAAGTTTGTTCTTCCAGCAGCAGCAGCCACATCAGGAGCACTCTGCCAGTCACACTTCTACCCCTGTGAGGCAGAGAAAAAAAGAACAAGAGAGGAAAATTGGTAAAATTTGCCTTAAAGTCTTTGAACGATGGTTCCCATGTGGTATCAGGACCTGGGGAAGGACTGATTAACAGAAGGGAAAATGCAATCTGGGGTGCAGAGGGGCTAGGAGAAAAGGAGAAATGCAAGAAGAACATGATAAAAGGGAATTTTATAAATAATAAAGAGGAAAGATGAAGGGCAACGAAGGAAATGAAAAGGAGAAGAAAAAAAAAATGAGAAAAAGAAGAGAGGATAAAAAAGCAAAGGCATGTAGAGAAACTCCAGGTTAGTATTTTAATTAGTTGGCCTCGATGCATCTTTCCCACATACCATCATGCATGGGCACCACATCACAATTTGACAGTTAGTTAATCAGCCATTTGGGGATTCCTCATGATGCTCTATTAATATTACCACAGTATGTTGAAACCTTCCCATAGCCTCCCAGTTCCTCCAGCACATCCTAGCAGCCTTATCCTCATCCTTTTACAGAGCTGAGAGGCAGCAGAGCTGCATCTCTTCTACCTTCCTAGAGCCACTAGCAGCCACAGCATAAGGTCTGTATGTGCATTTCTGAATTGCCCTTGTGTTGCAGGTGCTGCCAGGGAGGTGGCTACTTGCAGAGGAGAAGCAGGAAGGAAAAACTAGACGGGAAGGATGGGATTTGTGAAACTGAGACAGCAATCACTCAGAAAAAGGCACAACTTTTGGAAAACCTGACACAGGGACTTGTTCACCCAGTTCTGAAAAGTAACAGACTGGAGAGTTGGGCAAAGAGGAACCTAATGAGGTTTAACAAGAGCAAGTGCAGAGTCCTGCACCTGGGAAGTGACAATAAAATGCACCAGTACAGGTTAGGAGGTGATCTGCTAGAGAATTGTTCTGTAGAAAAGGGCCTTGGCATCCTGATAGATAGCAAGCTATCCATGGGACAACAATGTGCCCTGTGGCCAAGAAGTCCAATAGTATCCCAGGGTGCATTAAGAAGAGTGTGTCCAGCAGATCAAGGGAGGTTCTCCTCCCCCTCTGCTCTGCCCTAGTGAGACCTCACCTGGAGTATTGTGTCCAGTTCTGGGCTCCCCAGTTCAAGAGAAACAGAGATCTACTTGAGAGAGTCCAACAGAGGGCTACAAGGATGATTAAGGGACTGGAACACCCGCCTTAGAAGGAAAGGCTGAGAGACCTGTGGCTGTTTAGTTTGGAGAGGAGAAGACTGAGGGGATCTCATTAATGTCTATAAATACGTAAGGGTTGCACATCAAGAAGGCAGGGACAACCTTTTTTCACTTGTGCCTTGTGATAGGACAAGGGGCAATGGATTCAAGCTTGAGTACAGGAAGTTCCACCTCAACATGAGGAAGAACTTCTTTATTGTAAGAGTTGTAGAGCATTGAAATAGACTCCCCAGAGAGGCTGTGGAGTCTCCTTCTCTGGAGAATTTCACGACCTGTCTGGATGCATTTCTGCATGATATGCTCTAGTTTTATCCTCCTCTGGCAGGGGGCTTGGACTTGATGATCTTTGGAGGTCCCTTCCAACCCCTAACATTCTGTGATTCTGTGTTTCTGGGATTGATTCTGTGATTCTGTGAAGGGCAGCCTCATTAATTGCCAATAACCACAAATGCTCCTGGTGCTGCTGAAACAGGCAGGGAAAGAAGCCCATCTGAAAAGGCTCAGCATATTTTGAAGGTAAAATGAGGGTAAAGCTAACTCTGGAAGGGAGATGGTGGTGCTTTCTGGGCATCCTCAAAGAAAGCTGTGGTGTGGAGACTGACCCACATTCCTGGAGTCTAGAGTACAACCCAGCCGCAGGGTTGGATGCAACAGGAGAATGTTGTGGCCTTTCAGGCTAGAGAAGGTGCTGAACCTTGGAGATCTGAGCTACATGCTGACACCCTTTCTGACTTTCAGGATTCAAACTTTGGCCCTGACATAATTTTACCAGTACTTCTCTAATGGAGGCAAAACTTGTTTAGGGAATTTGGAATGTTGGATACCTGAGTAAATATTAACCCACTTTGCCTTAAGTATTAATGCTATGTTCTTGGACTTCTGTTCTGTTTCCATGGTGGCAGCACTATCCTGATGTACTCACCCATAACCAGTTATAAGATTTCCCTCTAAGTGTTCTTGTTGTCTTCACAGACAGACAGACAGAAGGTCTCTTCCTGCTCACTAGCTCAGACCGCAGTGATACAGTCTGCTGACCCCAGCCCTTTGGAGATGTAGCACTACAACATGTCCTTTCCTAGGAACCCGCCACAAGTCTCTAAGTAAACACAACATACGAAAGGAACAACATCTAGCTCACAGCAAAGAAGGGAAGAGGCAAACCTAGAGCCTGAAAAATAATAAAAGCAACCTTCTTCTCCTAGTCCTAATTTGGAAAGAAAATGAACTTCACGGCATTTGAAAAACTGCTGGTGGAGTGGAGACGTTACCTCTAGAAGCTGTGCTGCTGTGCTGGTTACAGCTTACTCTCCTCAGCTGCAGTTGTGGCACAAAATTCATGTCTTGCCCAATTCATCTGACATCTGAAGAGAATTTTTACAATCACGTGTTTGAAACTGCTATGAGTAATAAACCAAGCTTACATCACCATCACAGCTTGCTCTTCCTGACATGCAGCTGTTACGGGAAGGGGGCTTAAGTAATAAAACTTCCCTTCGAGATACTTCCGCGCATCCCAGAGAATGCTGATGCTGCTCAGGGGGTATTGCCGTAAAAGGGAGGCAGAAGAGAATTCTCCCGAAGAAGCACATTGACTCTGCAAACTCTGTTTTGAGACACTGGCAAACTTGCTTGTAACAAGCCTGACAAATCTAGTGGCTTTCTATGATAAGTTGACTACCTCAGTGGACAAGGGACTACCTATAGGTGTAATCTATCTGCACTTCTGCAAGGCTTTTGACATGGCCCCCACAACATCCTACTCGTCAAATTGGAGAAACATGGATTTGATGGGCAGACTGTTAAGTGGATAAGGAATTGGCTGGATGGTAGCATCCAGAGGGTGGTGGTCAATGGCTCAATGTCCAGATAGAGATCAGTGACAAGTGGTGTCCCTCAGGGGTCTGTACTGGGACCTGTACTGTTTAATATTTTCATCAATGATATTGACAGCGGGATCGAGTGCACCATCAGCAAGTTTGCAGATGACACCAAGCTGAGTGGTGCTGTTGACAGGCTGGAGGGATGGGATGTCATCCAGAGGGACCTGGATAAGCTGGAGAGGTGGGCCCAGGTGAACCTCATGAGGATCAACAAGACTACGTGCAGGGTGTTGCACCTGGGTCGGAACAACCCTCACTATCAGTACAGGCTGGGAGACAAGGTGCTGGAAAGGAGCTCTGAGGAAAAGGGCTTGGGGGTGTTGGTGGATGAGAAGCTGGACATGAGCCTACAGTTTACGCTTGCACCCAGAAGGCCAAGTTCATCCTGTGTGGCCAGCAGATCGAGGGAGGTGATTGTGTTCCTCTACTCTGCTCTGGTGAGACCTCACCTGGAGTACTGTGTCCATCTCTGGAGTCCTCAACACAGGAAAGACATGGACCTGATGGAGCAGGCCCAGAGGAGGACCACAAAGATGATCAGAGGGCTGGAACACCTCTCCTATGAGGACAGGGGTTGTTCAGCCTGGTGAAGAGAAGGCTCTGGGGAGACTTAACAGCAACCTTCCAGTACCTGAAGGGGGCCTACAGGAAGGCTGGAGAGGGGCTGTTTACAAGGGCCGGTAGTGAAAGGATGAG